>RJWM01051472.1:0-10419 GCA_004363535.1 Dasyprocta punctata
TTCCACAATTCTGACTTATTTTGTTCAAAGAATGTTTGATAATTTACTAACATTTTAATCCATCAGTAACTGTGACTTACAAATATTCATGCTATCTTAAAATTTATGATTTACTTGCAAAGGCTTGCTTCCTAAACTAGTAATTATCTCTATAAATAAAAAATATCAAGCATATAATAACACAGAGCAGGTTGAATTGCATATAGTTGCATGAACACTTTATGTTTCTAAAGCTTCTCTAAAAAGAATTTTACATATATCATAAATATATGAACACCAACATTCTCTAGCAAATGAGAGATCTAATTAGAAACAAAAGCTTTAAATTGTCAAGTATTACATACAAATTATAGCAGTAAAGCCAAAAAACTTTTAAATCTTATGCAATTAAATACATTTTATTATGCCCAAGTAAATATAAAGAGTCTTAAATACTCTAGTATAAACAAATATTCTTAAATCACAGGAACTAGATTTAAAAGTTTGTGTTTTGTGTGAATAGTGTGGGCTACTATTTAATATAGAATTTCTGAGACTCAACACACTGCAAGGAAATTCAGTTTATGTGTCCTAAATTTAAGTCATTTTGATTTTCCTTAAAATGTTCTATGACTCACACCACTATCAATCTAATTCCATAAACTATTATCCTGAAAGTAATCCTCAACCATCTAAGAACTTCACCGCCTATAACTAGTTTCTACAGAGAGTTACTAAATTTACCTTCTCAATATAGATGACCAATCCATCTACCCCTTTCCATCCTCACAGAAATAAATTTGTACAAATTTTCTTATTTCTTGGTTCCCTGTTCTCTTTTCTGATAGTTTACTTTCCACAGATAATTCTTCCAAACTATAAATGGGTTCCAATTTTCTCCTAATTTGTCCCTGCAATACTTCTAATGGCAAGAATAACCAGTTCAAAGAACTCCAGGGATCCAAATCTTTATTTTTAAATAATGATTTCAACCAATTCAGCCAGTATTCTTTGGAAAGATTGATGATTTTGATACTGTGATACATTTTCAAGAGCAAAGAAAAACTGAAAGATTAATGAGGACCCCATCTGAAGGATAAAATGATCAACCTAAAGTTGTTTCTAACATCTCAAGTTTGGGACAATATGACCATAAAAATTAATGACTGTAACTGGTTGCAATATTGATTAAAAACTGGGAAAACAATTTGATTGACACTATTGGAGGTAATTATTGTACAGAATCTTTTCTGAGAATATTAATAAGTGAAAGTGTTAAGTTTGAACCTTTAGATGGAGAAATGTAATGTCCCAATTGGGAGAGAAAAGCTCTTACAGAAGAATTCCATCCATTCGGTATAAAAAGAATGACAGATGTAGCAAATTTTGTTGAGCTTAAATATTTGATTTGGAAAAATGATCTTTAAATTGGTTAAAACCATTTAGTGAAAGATTTTCAGGGAAATACATATTCTAATGATGACAGAGTGTTGCACCAGGGGACTACAGGGAAGTTAAAGAAAAAAATCACGCATTTTGAAAAGGAGTCATCTGGAATCTGCATCTTAATTGACCACTAATTCCGGGAAGATTTGAGGCTGTGTCTTGGTCCTGCTGCAATACGGGTCTACACAAAGCAATTCTCAACATATATATTAGCGGCTTAGTAAACCAGTGAGAAGGAAAGGTATAAGAATTTGTGTAAGTGCTAAGAAAAGATTTCCATTGGCTTCCTCAGGTCAAAGGCTAAGGCCATAGAAAAATCATAGCAGTTCGTGACAGCAGGAAGGCCTATCAAACGTGGTCACATGGGAGTGTGAAAGAATAGTTCTGAGAAAGGAGCAGTGAAATGTTTCTACCCAATTATCTACCAAACAAATAATAGCATTATGCATAAGGAAGTATAAATAACTAGACAAAAAGATGTATTTGTATTAGTTTTATCTTTAATGAAGGTGTGACCTTAAATTTGATTTTAAACACTTTCTTTATGCTTTTATTTGCTATCCCAACTATGGATTATTTTAAAAATCCATTAAAGTTTAAAATTTTTCCTTTTTTATAAAACAAAAAGTTTGATTTCTTACTCATAGATTGATACTTTTTCCAAGCAGAGATTTTTGCTGTGTTTATAGAGTGACTGGCAGTGAGAAACTGTACAACAAATAAGTGTATAATGAAAGGTAGAAAGAATATTAACCTATGATGACATATATTACTTAAAAAATATATTGAAATTGAGGCTATCAATCCATATAATCACTTTTGTTCTTTAAGGCATATAGGGATTTTCTTCTGTATCTTTAAACTGAACATGCCAATAGTGAAATGGTTCATATTGGTTTTGACAGAGGTCACTGAACTATTCTGACTGGAGATCAACTAAGAGAAAGCAATTTTTCTTGTTGGTGCATAAATAATACTGTTTGATCCAACGTGCTTTAACTGACTTTTTACATATATTATTTTTAGAGCTTGACTAGTGAATACTTGGCAAGTTTAATTACATTAAAATGAAATTCATTATGTATGAATGTGTAATATATGTATAAGTGATATGTAAACAGACAATACAAAATTTTTAATGGGTCCATACTTCTAAAGAGCAAATACAGAAATTTATGCATCTATTATGTCAAACCGACCTTATTTTAAAAATATATTAAAGGTGCTCTTTAAAGTATGTAACAGTTCTATTTTGTAGGTTAAAATTCATATATAAACTACTAAAAGAAAAGTAACAAGCGTATTTTTTACTCAATAACTTCTAGCAGTCAGGAATTATTTACTTATGAGAAGTCTATATGTGTTCAGAATATGTTTACACTTTAGCATAGAAGAAAAAAGTGAGTAATTCAATTAAACACAAAAACATCCCCAATGAATGATTTATGAAGTATTTCATTCTAAAAATAAAAGCTGAACAAGTCAAAAAAACTATCTCAAACCCATGCATCCTCAAAAATAAACAAAATACTTAACTATGAAGAAACCAGGAAAGAAACCAAATGATACATTTTTTAATTTTTTACTTCATAAAAAGAAATAGCTTTTTGTTCATTTTAGTCAGTTATTCCTATTGCAGCTCGCAGATTAGTCTGTTCTTTTTCATTTTAAGTCATTGAACGAATCTATAATCCACTAGCTGTCATTATGAGAAACGAAATTTGGTTACAATAAGAAAACTTTTTAAAAGTGTTTTGTTGCTATTAAAGCATGTCTTTCACCAGGCATAAAGGAAACTATCATATATTTTATGGCATTTGTAGCAATTTTATTTGTCATTATATTGTATGGCAGCAGTCTAAGCTAGCAAGGAGATCTACATCTATCAAGCTTTTACTCAATTCACTCTTCCAAGCATGCTTTTCAAATGTGCTCTGACATTGACATTGACAGTTTCCATTATCAGAAAGGAGTTATTTTAATTTAAAATGACATAATCAATTGCAGGAGTACCTCTTGCACACAGAGAAAAAGTTACTCTTTTCCTAGTAGAATGTGTGCTTGCATACCTTAAAAGTTTAAGTGCAGTCTCATGGCTTCTGCTCAGGTTTGATTGGTCTAAGATTTTTAGAGTTTGTTGTAGGTTTGTTTTCCAGAAGCAGACACTAGCAGAGTTTAACATGCAAGATCTTTATTAGGATAGAGAAAGGATGCAAGATCTTAGTTGGATAGAGAAAGGACGCAAGCATGAGGAGAGGGTCAAGATCAGCTGAGTAGAAGCTGGGAAAAAGATTTGATTGAATCCACTCCATGGAGCTGGTGCAAGCTGAGACTACATGATCTGCCAAATTTTTCCAAATAGCCAAGACTTCCTACATCAACTCCATCAGACATTAGATATGGTTGTGTTGGGAAAGGCATGAGTTTCAGAGGATTTGTAGCCAGTCAACAAATCTTTCCTTGCTCTTTTATAGTACATAGGCATGTTTGCCACAAATTCCAAATGTCATTCTTAGTTGGTAGTATATTTATGTAGAATCATGATATAGGATCTCATGTTTTTACCATGATATCAAAATTAGGCATTTAACATGTTTCCCCAAAAAACGAGACCTAGCTGGAAAATAAGCAGCCTTGAAAACCAGAGTTCAAAAAACTCCAGCTCCAATCAACCTCTCCTTGGCTTAATTTGCAAAGCCCTTTACTCTCTACTCTTCAGTTTTTTCCTACCTTTAGTAAATGTTAAACTTTGCCACAGTCAAAAAATAAAATAAAAACTTTCCATTAATTTTAGATGTACACTTTAAACCAGGAATGGTAAACTGGAAGTATGTATTAGAAATCAATAAACACCCTGTGGGTCTTACTGAAAGCAAAATTGCTTGGATGCTAAATGATGTTACCTTTAGGTTGTGGGCACTATTCTTTGGCATTCGTCCTCCAGTGAGGCATCCCATCACTGTGTTCAAGTGGGATTACTGTTCACAAACAGAACAGGGTATAAATGACAGAGATTTTTAAGATTAAGTCAAAATGCGTTATGTCTTCTCCTTCATTCCCTGATCATTGGCTCTGGAATCATGATGCACATTGTAAGAAATTTGTCTCTGTATAGACCATCACGCTTTGAGGAAGCCCCCGGCTTATGAAGTGGACTCAGGTCAATAGTTTCATATAACCCAGGCACTGGCTCACCCTAGTCCTTGTGCTAAATACGCAAGTGAAAGATTCTCCAAGTAATTCTTGTTCTCCACAGTTTGAGTCACCAGGAAGTAGCTGATATTTTCAAGCTTAGTCTCAGACCTTTGAGGCAAAGTTACGCTCTCCCCACTGCACAAGCCCAGACTCTGGACTTACAAGTTTTCCAAAGATACCAGAATGGTTTTGGTTTCACAGCACTAAATTAGGGGCGATTGTTATGCCTCAGTAGGTACTTAGAATTCTCAGTTAGTTCACTTATATTAACTAAGCCTATCCCAGTAAGAGAGAGAAGCAAAGCTCATGAAATATTCTTACCTTCAAAAACTGCATGATTCTCTAATTAGAATATGTTCAGAATCAGAGCCATAGTAAATGCCAGTAAAGTTTGTATGCAAATCAATGCTATTTAATAAAATAAATCAACTTCAAAATTTTTACCTCATTTAATTAGGAGCAAGAAAATTAGTTCTTATAAGTCTTTTTCTTCATTAAATATGCATCAAACTATTCTGGTATATGTTCAATACAAATCAAATAAGAAAAGATGAAATACCACTTAATAATTACTCAGAAGCACTGCCTCAGAGGAGAATGTACAGACTTTAGGCTCTGGTTTTGTATGTGTCTTGTTGACCTTCCAATATACTTTCTACTGAGTAAATATAGACAATTAAAATTTATCTCTACAAGATATTGAATAACTTTACCTGTTGCACTGAACAAGAACATTTTAGCTTAGTTAAAAAAAAAAAGAAAAAATGTCCTCTTAAGTATATTTTTACATTTCCTCAGACTTACAGAGTTTATCACCTAAGCAGCAAAGTTCCCATAAGAACTCGTATAGGAGAGAGAGAAGCAAAGGATAGATTATAACAGTTACTATATGTATTCTAGGCCTTAGAGATTTGAAATATTTATTAAAAGTTTACCAGGAGTTCCATGTCTTCATAAGCCTAAAGTAACTGACATGCCACATGCTCAATCTTAAATGGCATTAGTTTTAGCCTCTGTGGATAGCGTGTTACGTAAAATACTGGATTATGTGTAACATTATGCACTGAGCAGAGCTGGAGTGAAACTGGGTGGTGTAGTCCAAACCACCAGTGTAACACTGCGACTTAATTATCTCCCCTACTTCCTCAGTTATCCTAAAAGATCTTGAATTATTTCTATTGCATCAAGTTACAGAAGCCACAAGTAAACTCATGTGCAGAGTAGCGTGGATTCTAACATAGGAAATGTGCCTGGCAGATTTTAGAGCGTTAATTGCAACATAACTAGAACATGGATATCTCATTTTCCCATAATTATTGAGAAAACAGAAAAACTAGAAAGAGGCTAAAGAGAAATAAACATATACATTTATTTTGAAAGGATTTATTTATTATGCTCTCATACTGAGGTTTTCTGTCAGCTTATGAGTAGTGGTGCATCTTAGTAGTTGAATTTTTTTGCTGTATCATTATCATAAAATTTCCTTTGTCATATCTTATTACTGAGAGTTGGACATTGACCAGAAGGCCAGTTTTTACTAGTCTATTTTATTTCTCTTTTTAAATCTTTAGGTTAGTAAAACTTTTAAAGAGAAGTGTGGCATGAAAACTGCAACTAGCTCTGAAGGTAAAGTGTTATATAGTCTTTTGAAGAGAACATATAAAATGAGTCTCGGGGGAATATATCAGAAATCTGAGACATAAAGCAAGAACACATTCCTCTTTTGAGATTTTATTGATGTTCTGCACCTAAGAGCCCCATAACCCACTATCTAGGAGTCCTTCATGGATTATAAGGTATTTGGGACGAATTCTTCAGAGACAGACCCATATATAGACTTCATTATAACAACTCATATGTTATCAGCCATGACATTTAAGTAGTTCAGCAAAAAGATATAAAAATGCATGTTATAATGATATGGGCAGTTATTTTAATGACAACAAGAGATATTCTAAGGGGAAAGGAGGAAGGAAGGACGGGAAAAGGAAAAAGACATAAATTTATAAATAGGTATACATAAGGCAGTTAAAATGGCTATAATACTAAATGCATTAGTTATTGAAAAAAGAACAGTTGATACTCATATGATTAGATCAATTTTACATGTCTATATCCATTAATCTGAACAACCCCTTTGAAGGTAACGATATGCACTATTACAACTACTGTCAAATTTCAATCATCTTATACTGTAAACCTATAATATTATTGTACCGGATTTTTTGTTGTTGTTTGTTTGTCCCTTTTTTTTTTCTCTTTTCTGTTTCCATTTTCTCTTAAAAAAAAAAAGAAACAGAATCAAGGTCCCTTTCTTTTATCTGTATAAGCCCTTTCTATCTTTTCTTTCTTTCTTTCTTTTTCTTTCACTTCCTCTTTCTTTCTTAGCTACTCCATTTTTGCTTTTCTATATGCTGTTTTTTTTCAATTTTCCCTTTGTTAGTACTTGATTTTTTAAAAATTAGCTGTAAAAGCCCCCTAGCTGTATTTTACCATGTAAATTATACTTTCTTTAGAATCTCTTGCTATGAACTACAAAGCTGAAATGCAGTTTCCTACAGGGACTCCAGTTGATAAATTTATAAAGACACTGAGATGCAGTGTTGTTGAAAGGAACATGCACTTATGAAGCAGTCACAGAAGCACAGTGGCAGATGAATGCTGGTAGTTATGTTAATTATAGAACCAAAATGAAGGAAGGCGGGAAAATGAGGCATTTCATCATGTGTCAACATATCTAAATTTTTCAAAAAGAGAAAAGAGAAATACCTTGAAATTCACAAAATGAAACAGAAAGATCAGCTACTCATTCTCCAGCCCTGCATTTCTAGATAAGCATATATTGAATAAAATGCTTATTTAATTAAATCACAGCTGGTAGTGATTTGAAAAACAACAGGCGACAATGACATGACAAATCCAAAAACATATATCCTAGAATTCTGGTAAAATAAATGGCAGAAATGGATACAGTATTTGCCTGTTTTTGAAATAAAAGTTACTCAAGCCTAGGAAATTCAAAAGCTTCAGAAAACCAACTTTGTGGAAAAGATCTCATAATGGTTGAGGTAGACATTTTAGTGTTTTTTTAACCACAGTAGCATTTTTGCAAAGATCTATAAATAATTCAAACAGACACAAGAAAAACTTTAGCAGTAGGCATTATTTAAAGATTCAAGTAGCAAGTGTTAATCAAGTTAATAAAGTAAAGGACCTATATATTAGAAATTCTGGGAAAAATCAGGGTGGCTATATTCTGTGACACATGGTATTTTCTTGAAAATTCTAGAGAAGACTTTCAGATTCCATAAAATTTTGTCTTTCTTTTTCTACTGTAATGAAGAGCCAGAATCAATGATATCAAGATAGTCTATACATTCTAGCTCCCTGACAATATGATGAGATCAGATAATTGAGTTCAAAATAATATGTGTGGGTACATTTAAAATATATCAGTACACACAGAATTTCTTAAAGGAAGTACAAGTAACTGAGTTAATATCTTTGTTTCTACATTTTTACACACATGTAACATACTACTGTTTCATACTATCTGCATCATGTATTTAACATATATCTTGTATGTATTTCACTGAGCACAGAAAACATGTTCACTAATGTGCAATACATATTACCAAATTTTTATAGATTTGCCATATTTTGCCTAAATACTCAACTTCAATAGATAGTTGGTTGCTTTCTTTTATTCAGTAAAATTTTATCACAATTTAGTGTATACTAGGATTGTGTCAGACCTTTCTAAAGAAAAGAGGAAAAGATTAAACCTCTCATGGAATTTATATTCCAGAAATGGAAGTTAATACAATGACAACATTCCACTAAAGGGAAGGGCATTATTCCTGTGCATGCATATCCTTGTAACTTACAGATTTATAAATTTTGTAAATACTATCAAAAAGACCTCCAAACTAGGGTTAAATCATTGGACCTTCTCATCTGCACTACATTAATTATGTGTTTTATTTTCATTTCTGTTCTCTTTTCTGGAATTCCTATATGCACATTTTTATTAATATGAAAAGCTTACTTTTTATTTTTTCTGTTTGCTATGCTTGCGTTATTCTAGATTAAAGAGACCTAAACAAGCTCATACAAAGATATAAAAGGTTCCTGGGTGAGAGGGGCATTTTGATATTCTAGAAGAATGTGAGATAATTGCAAGGTCATGATGATTAAATACAGGATGCAGCTGAAAAATGCAGGAACAAATTTGGGTTAACATAGGTGACAGGGATTCCACATTAATGAAAGCAACAGATGTGTATAGATACAAATAAAATTGTTGGGGTTTTTGGAAACCAGAATTTGGATTTTGCATCTTAATGGATTCTCTTTATAAAACCAGGGGCTACATGACTTATTGAGAAGAGAGAGGATTGAAGAAAAAGGGAAGCGTGCACAGAAGATGAAATGTCTCCTATAGGGAATGAGAAGGAGCAATGCCAAGTGAAGCATAATCCAATTGAAATCACTGTTGGAACTCTGATCAAAAGGGTGGCCACGATGTGTGGTGCCACCATAGGCTCTAGTGTGGGCTTCTTCCCCCAGCAGTCTCAGAAGTCTCCGCAGTGTCAAAGAGAGCACAGGATTTACTCTAGGCTGGATGCTTGCAGAGCAGATGGCATAAAAAGACAACAGGTCAAGATTGTTTGAAATTTCTTTACAGAAGAAAGTTGAAGTATAAGAGTAGATAGAAAAATTGCTTTGTAAAAATTCTACAGAAAAATGTGTTTCCCATTTAACTCTACATAATGTAACCCATCCCATGCTATGTATGAACATTGCATGTAAGACCTGTGCTATGTTAGGCACAAAATGTTTTAATTCATTATTTTAATTGAAATTGTCATTTTTCTGTATTTATTCACAAATATACATATGTATTTACTGTGTGAAGCGTGACTAAATATTACTATCTACAAAAATGTAGTAACCATTTTAATTGAAAAGTTCAAATACAGTACATGTATTTATTTGTAAATATATAGTGATACCTCAGTTCATAAACTTAATTCATTCCATGGTCCTGAGGAACATGGCCAAGTTCATGTTCATGCGAGAAAGATGGCTATGGTCAGGTCCATCACCCAATGTGGACCACACAAATGGGAGCAAAATTTTGCAGAGTGTTGCTGTTTGCACATTGAATTATTTGCAAATAGAAGTGTTTATGAATTGAGGTACAACTGTGTCCATGTATTTATTGTGTGAAGCATGGCAGATATATGCATTGTGTAAGAGTTAAATGGAACTAACTAGTACACTTAGTATCATAATGGAGACTGAAGCCAGGGCACTGAGCACTGAATTACATCCCCAACCCTTGCTTATGTTTCATTTTGACTTTGTTTATGAAACATCCAGTTAATAATATGAAGCAAAATTCACTGTCAATTTAGAATAATAAATGGAAGACAACTTACATCTTTATCAACTGTCCAATCAGCAAAGTATGTGAAGATTAAGTGTAGAATGTAGACAGCAGATTTCCCTCTTTAAGTCTGGGTACTATCTTTTAATGTACTTTATTCTCACTCTGTTCCAAAATCTTCCATCCAAAGAAAAAGTTAGTAACAACGTTTCATGCAGTTCCATGGCTCTTTGGAAAATATGGACATTGAAACAATAGAGATATGCTTGCTTTAAAAGTTGCCTAGTACTGTGCATTTCATTTTAGTTGTATCAGTATGCATCATTGCTCTTACTGTCTAGAGAGGCTGACTTTAAATAATTGCCTAAAAATTGTTACTGCAGTTTGCAATAACACAAGTGTTACCC
>RJWM01051473.1:0-10404 GCA_004363535.1 Dasyprocta punctata
AGCTGCCGTGCGCTCTGCACTCTGGTGGGGGGGCGGGGGCCCAAGCTCTCCAGGTCCCTGCAGCTATGATGTTCAATTCCCCGGTGAGCAGCTCTGGGTTCCTGGGCTGATTTGGGCTGGGCTGCGTACCTCTGTGTCCTGCGCGGCTGGCCGGCGTTTCCCTGAGGTTCGCGGCGTGCAGGATCGCGGGACCGATTGCTTGCTGATTGCTTTGTAAAAACACCTACTCTAGAACCCTGAGAAAAGAATCCAGAACTGGTACATACAAAAGCCTTTTTATCGCTAAGAATAAAACCAAGAATAATATCCAACTATTCTTGGATGTGACAAGTTGAAAAGGAATACCACCTTCCGGGAAGTTGATGCAAAATAGTCAATACAAAATACCCCTAGGAAAGTGGCTGGACTTTGTGAAAATCCTTTGAGCTGGCGTTTAATGGTTCTCTTACCAAAAAAAGATCAGCCTGACTTCAGCTTTCTAGATAGGAACACTCCACGTTTGAGAACACTAGAGAAATGCCTACGAATCCCCAAGGAGTCAAAATTGGAGCCAAGAATTTTCTGCTTAGCCAAATTATCTTTCAAGTACAGTAGCTCCTTCCCATCCACGAGGGACACATTCCAGGCCTCCCAGCAGATGCTTGGAACCATAGATAGTACCAAATCCTGTGTATACTGTTTTTTCCTATATGTACTTATCTATGCTAAAGCTTAATTTACAAATTATACAGAAAAGATAATAACTAAAAATAAAACAGAAATAACAATATACTGTGTTACGGCAATATACTTTTGTAAATTTATTTAGAACTTATGAATTGTTTATTTCTGGAATTTTCCATTTAATAATTTCAGACCACAGTTGACCAAGGGTAGCTGAAACTGTGGAAAGCAAAACCATAGATAAATGAGGACAACTATGTAACGACAACAGATGGAAAATTATCAGCCTGTAAAAACTCAAGGATCATTGTATCCCAGCCCTTCTTGAGGAAACTTCTAGAAAACCCTGTGAAAAAGGTCTGAGGTTTGATAGAGCAGGAACTAACTATGAGCCTTAAATGCATTTGCTCATAGAGCAAAGACTAAGACACATCAGCCGATGTGAATGAGAGAAGAAAATGTGAGTGTTGCAAGCCCTGACAATGCAAAAACAAAGCAGCTAACAACTATTATGACTGAGATATAAAATGTCCCCTAAAAGTCTCATGTGTATAAAAAGTGGTTGGATCATGGCAGTACTATACCTGTCAGCAGGTTGTTCACTAATGAGTTCATAGCTGACCGTGTCTTTAGGAGGTGGGACCTGGTTGGAGGTGATCACTGCGGGTGTCACCTAGAAGGGTATATTCTTGTCCCTGGCTCCTCCCTTCTCTCTCTGCTTCCTGGATGCCATGGTTGAGCAGTTGTCCTCCAACAGGCCCATACGCCATGCCATTCTGCCTTGGAGCCAACCAAGCATGAACCTCCTTTTCATTAAGTTGTGGGTGGCAGGTATTTTTGTCCCAATGATGAGAAAGTGCCTAAAAAACCAACCAATATTTAAAAAATGAAAAGAGGAGACAAAGAAGATAGAAGACAGAGTGCAGTAATTTCACTGTTTGCTTCATCTCTTCAGATGAGAGTCAGAGGATATCATTTAAAGCTGACGAATCAAGAAGCCAGATGTACTAGAAGTAATAAAAGCTATTAACTGTTCAAATATAAATTGCAAAAAAGATAATGTTATTGACTATTTGGAAAATGAAAGAGGGAAGAAAGGAAGAATGGAAAATATATTAAGTTTATAACTGCTTATACTAGGAAACCATTAGGCACTGCACAAAGAAATAGAGACAAAGATCGCATGTATAAAATTATAATTGATTTTATGAAGTTAAAGCCAAGACAAAAGTATCAACTCTCCTAAATATCAGAACTACACACACAGCAAAGATCACAGAGTGAAATGCTTAAAAAGAAACAACTGCAAAAACAGTACATATAAAATAATATGAAAAACTAAATTCAAACATACATCAGCAGGTCAATGAACCTCACCAAAAGTAAAAGAATTTCAGATCATATCACAAATAAAATCCAAACACTATGCTGTATATAAGATTCATTATGTAACACAAGCAATTTTTAAAACTGAGAGACTAGACAGGTATATCCAACAAATCTAAACAAAACGAATGTGAAGTTTATGATATTAATATTTGATAAGCTTGACCTGAGGCCAAAAAACATTAAATGATCAAAGAAAGGCATTCTATCATAACAAAGGGACAATTCACAATTAAGATATAATGACTATGAATATTTATATACCTGATTACTTAGCAGCAATACTCCTGAAGCAGAAATTATTTGGACATATAGAAAAATGGACAAAAATCTACTAGCTACAGAGAACTGTAATTCAATTATCTCAATCCATTGTAGAGCAAGTTGACAGAATGAAGGAAGCACTTGAGGTCCCTCTCACCCAGCAATGCCACCTTTGGGATGTAGCCTCCTGCTATACTTCTACTCATGCAGAATAGCATTAACACACAGATACTATATTTCTGCATTATTTGTAAAAAGATGACTTTCCTGCTTATCAATAGAGGACTAATTAAAAAAACTATGGTGAACCAATTCAATGAGCTGTTATAAAATGAAAAACATTAATAATGGTAACAATCAAGAACTTCCATGCACTATGGAAGGTACTCCAATATGCACTCATTTTAAATTTAGAAAAACATCAAAATCTTGGACCATATAGTAAACCAATGTCTCTTTAAAGATGGACATAAAAATATAAATTCACATTTGTTATGAAAAGACATGGAGGAAACCTAAATACATATTCCTAAATGAAACAAACATATGACATGAGTCCAATGGTAACATTCTAGAAAAGGCAAAAACATAAAGGTAGTAAAAATAGAGCCAGGCACAGTGACTCACTCCTGTAATCTCAGCTGCTTGGGAAGCTGAGGCAGGAAGATTGCTACTTCAAGACAGCCTGGGCAATTTAGCAAGATTCTGTCCCAAAATAAAAATTTTAAAAGGGGTTAGAGATGTAGCACAGTGGTAAAGCACTTGCCTGGCATGTATGAAGCCCTGGATTTAATTCCCAATAGTACAAAGGGAAAAGGAAAAAATATCAATGATCCCCAAGTTCAAAGAGAAAGGAGGGATGCATCAGGGAAACATGGTTTAGGGCACTGAAAATACTCTGTGTGATACTGACGTGGTGTGTACACATCATCACACATTTGTACAAACTCACAGAAGGTGCAATGTCAAGTATGGACCAGAATAGGAACTAAAGAACTGGGGAGATAACTATGTATCTGTGTGGTCTGATTGACTGTAACAATGCACTACTCTACTGGGGAGTTGATAATGGGAGGGCTGGTGCATGTAGACGGGTAGGAGTATCTGGGAAATCTTGGTATCTTCCTCTCAACTTTGCTGTGCACTTACAATTGTTCTAGAAAATCATAACAATTTTTAGAGGAACTAGAAAATTTCTCTGTATAAATGTACACATACACACCAGAGACTCTGAAAGCAGACATAAGAAACTAGTAGCAGTGGAAACGTGTAGGCTGGAGGTGAGGGGTGAGCAGGAGCCGAGCCAGCAGGAAGGAGAGAGGAGCATGTGTATAACTGCACTGTGCATTTGAAAAAGCAAAAACCAAAAAGCCTATGAAACATTATTCCTCAACTGACGATGGGTTTGTGAGTATTTTGTCATGTTGTCAGACAGAGAGGCAGTGCCAGGCTTGGTGGTGATGCCTGTAATCCCAGCATTCAGGAGGCTGAGGTAGGAAGATCGCCATGAGTTTGAGACCAGCTTGGGCAACGTGGTGAGACCTTGTCTCAAAACAAACAAACAAACCAAAAAAAAAAAAAAAAAAGGATAAGCAGGTGGTAGTAAATATTTAATAATGAAACGACTACAACACACAAGAGCCTGTGTGTAAAGAACACCCAAGTCACTTTCTAGTTTCTACCTAGTAGCAGTCATAGCAGTAATAGCAGAGGTAGCAAATAGTGATAGTGGTAGGATAGTAGTCTTTTTTCAAACTGAAAAAGTAAACTGTGGTTCCATTATCCTTCAATTTACCTGAAAACCAACCAAACAGTTTTTGCTTTGCTTTTAAATACTTAACAATTCTGCTTCACTCAGTGAAACAAAACATAGGGAAAACTTTACCTCCTGGCAACAATGTCTAACAGTCAGGTCTGTGCTCAGAGACTCAAGACAGGAGCTGTGTGATGGGGCTACTGAGCCCTGGGAAAGTGGCTAATTAGTAGAAACGTGCTAAAAGGAATAGACAACAAATTTCACAGACTTTGCATGGAAAAAGGAGTGCAAAATAACTCCTTCATACTGCTAACACGGATAATATGTTGAAATGATATTTGGAGTACACTGAGTTAAAGTATACTTCTAGTGTCATCTATTTCTCCTTCCTTTTTTAAGATAACTTGAAATTCTGTTACATGTGTGACTGGACAGGGCTGCTCTGGAAGGCAGAACAGAATCAGGCAGGCAAGGGCAGAGCATGTTGCAGTAACAACGCTCAAAATCTCACCGGTCAACCACAGTGCTTATTTCTCCATCACCTTTCGAGAGCAACACAGCTGCAGAGGGGAATGTGTTGATGTAGTCAGTGAAGAGACATGGGATGGAAGCTCGGTCCCAGCACAGCTCCCGGGCACTGTGGCAGCTGAGAGGGACATGGTTCACACACTGGTTTGTGAAGTTTTGTCCCAGAGGAGTGAGGCTTGGTAGTGCCTGTAATCCCACCACTTTGGGATGTTGAGGCAGAAGGATCACAAGTCTAACTCCAGGAGGGGGAACTTAGTGACTTAGTAAGAACTTGTCTTCAGTTGAAATAATGAAAGGGGGTGCGGAATATAGCTCAGTGTGAAGGCCCTGACTTCAATCCCCAGAACTGAAAATGAATAAATAAATAAATAAATAAATAAATAAATAAATAATACAGATGGTTCCCCTCAGAGGAAATGCACATTACCGGTGTTCACAGTTCACTGGTTAAAGCAAATCCCATGGCAATGCCTAATTTCACAGGATGCAAGGAAGTGTCATTCCCATGTATGCCCAGGAGACAGAAATATTTAAGGAATAGCAGAAGTGACCATGACATCCTGCTTTATGTCCCATGCAGGGCTGATGTCTAAACAACCACACATGCTGACTGCAAATGATTGGAAGTTAACTATTTTTCAAACTTACCTAGAGTTCATTTCCATTTGGGAGGAAATTGATTTCAGAGGCCCAAGGAACACATGATGGTCCATAGCCCTTTCTGATCGTGCGTCTGACTTCCCACCTTCTGGCGTCCGTCATTCCAGTACTGGGAACTGGGTTGCGCATCCACCATGAGGAGACCCGTGGCCATGGGCAGCCACCAATATTTATGAGAATTTATGGTGTGCCAAAGACTGCTTTGTGCTTTGCATAGGATATATCCCATCGATCTTCCACCAAATATCTTTCATATGGGTGTTCTCCTGGGACTTCTGCTCTCCAGGCCAAACACATTCAACTTTCCTCGTGTAAAATGATGCCGGGTCCTCACTTCCATGGTCTTTGTGGCAGTGAGCGGTAGTGTTCACCCTTACACACTATCACTTTTCAGAAAGGAAACTGTGCATTCAGGTCACTGCTGGGTGACCTTCTACGCTTGGCCACACCACAACCAAATAGAAGTTTTCAGGGTTCTACTCGGCCCACTTGCTCTTCCTCTCTGTCAGAAAGGAAGGTGCACCTGGTGGTCCCAGGGTGATGAGATGCATGGGAGAGAGACCTGAAGCCCCACCCTTGCAGCCCACGTGAGACAGGAGGGAGAAATTACTGTTACTGTAAGCATGAGAATTGAGACTATTTGTTGCCTGGCAAAGCTGGCCAATACAGAAATGATCCAAATATGGCAATTTCAGCAAAGGCTAATTTTTACTCTCTGTCTTGTTGTTTTCTCTACAAGATCTTTTGTAGCAGCATACCTCCCCTCATCCATTCATTTCACAGACACTTTCATAGCAGTTGCTAATGCCAACAACTATTCCAAAAGCTTTGCCAAAATGTGCTTACTCAGTTAGCATAAAACTCCCTAATGTAGGTTTCTTTGCTATTACCATTTCACAGATGAGGTAGCTGAGACAGAAAGAAGTCACCACCACACAGCAGGTAAACAGCATGGTCAAAGCTCAGACTAGGAAATCTGGCCCCAAGTCCCTGTCTGCAACCACTATGCTGTGCAATTATCACAACCCCTAATGCATGTAGACTACTTTTTGACTTCAATACTGGGGATTGAACCAGGGCCTTCACACTGAGCTGTATCTCCAGCATCCCTCCTCTCCATTTTTACTTTTTATCTGGAGACGAGATCAAAATAAGTTGCTAAATTTCCCAGGCTAGGCAATTCTCCTGTCTCAGTCTCCCAGGATACTGGGGTTGCAAGCATGTGCCACCATGCATGGTGATGTAACACATGTATACTAAGGATTTTCAATCTTGTTGGTTCTCATAACTCCAGGAAGTTGGGGGAAAGTGAGGCTCAGTGATATAAAGTTAACTGGCTCAAGGTCACAGAGTGACTGTGCTATAAAGAGAGAAAGAAAGAAAGAAAGGAAGGAAGAAAGGAAGGAAGGAAGGAGGAAAGAAAGAAAGAAAGAAAGAACGAAAGAAAGAAAGAAAGAAAGAAAGAAAGAGAAAGAAAGAAAGAAAGAAAGAAAGAAAGAAAGAAAGAAAGAGAAAGAAAGAAAGAAAGAAAGAAAGAAAGAAAGAAAGAAAGAAAGGAAAAGAAAAGAGAGAAAGAAAGAGAAAGAGAAAAAAGAAACCTCTAAAACTAATATAATCTACTGATTGTTATTTCTGTTCAAATGTGGGAGGCAGAGATAAATCAACTGAATCTTACTACCATGTATTTCCTAGCATTCTCTTCATGCTTATCACATCCCTATCACTAATAAAAGTATGCTGGACAAGGAAAGGCATCGTTACAGCTTCCCTGGCCCCAATGCAAATGCAGAAACAGGCCGGCTCTAATTAGGTCATGACATGGTGAAAGATGAAACAAACATCCCTGAGGACAGAGCATCATCAGGCACCCTGGTCAGGTGGCTGTCACTTGGTGACTACAGTTTTCACAAGATTGCATAGCAGCCAGCTGCCCCGGAAAGTCTCAGGAACTGAAAACACAATATCCCTGTTCTCCTCCTGTTTCATTATCACCAGGGAGGGCGTCAGCATTAAAGGAGCAGTGTGAAATGGACAATTCACACATCTTTCACGTTTCTCAACAATGTCGGTCCCTGCTGTTGCCACAGCCACGGGCATTGGCGGCTGCCTCCCAAGCTCCTCGCAGCAAGAAGAAGACCAGACGCCTACCAGCAGGGAGACGCACACACATAGGCAAGTGTCTCAGCATATGCACAAGCTCTTCCTGCACCCCTTTCTCTTTTCTCCACTCCCAAGAAACAGCAGGGTGTAGGGTTTGGGTGTGCACATCCCAAAGTTCATGTGCTGGAAGTGTGGTCACTAATGTGGAGGTGCTGGGAGGTGGTGGACCCTGGCTGGGGAGGTGACTCAGTGGTACAGCATTGCCTAACATGCATCAGGCTCTGGGTTCCATCCCCAGCCCTGAAAATAAAAGAAGTGGGGCCAAATGGAGGTACCTAAGTGCAGCAGGACCCTGCCCCGGAAGGAATTGACACTGATCTCCCAGAGAGTTCGTTCTCATGAGAGTGAATTACATAAAACAGAGGTCCTCAACTCCCAAGCCATGGACCACTCCCTGGCTAGTTAGAAACAGGCCACACACCAGGAGGCAAGCAGCAGGTGAGGGAGGGAAGTTTCATCTGTATTTACAGTGGCTCCCATGCCCATGCTGGCATCACTGCCTGAGTTCTGCCTCCTGTATGATGAGCGGGCTGTTAGGTTCTCACAGGAATGTGGACCATACTTCTTCATGGGGAGGTGTGGGGTTTACGTTAGGAGCGCCTTTGAACCATCCCAAAGCCACCTCACCCCCGACCACCCATGGGAAAAAAAACTGGCCCCTGAGCTAAAATATTGCCTGAGTCCTTCTCTAGCTTTCTCTTGCACCGGGTGGTCTCTCCCTCTCTCCTATGCTCCTACCATATTGCCCCACCATGTGGTGACCCAGACAAGGTGGCCCTCACCAGAGACTGAACCAGTGAATCCGGTGAGAATAAAGACCTGTCATCATCACTGCCCATACAGCTCTCCCAGAAGTGGTCCCTTGTCAAGTCTCTGGGCCACTGTTGCCTCAACTGAGGAGAATGAAAGAACTCCACTTCTGTACACTGAGCAGTCACACTTCAGGCAATCCTGCTCAGACCAGGTGACCTAATTCTCAACACTGAACTTCTTCTCTTGCCTGTGCCCCAGCCTCTGGCCATCAGACCCTGTTTGGATAAACTGTCTCCTGATGATAACCACACACTACCATAGGATAGAGGCCCACCATGCTCTTGCTGGGGCAAGGCCGAATCTCTCATTATGGAAATGCAGTTTGAAGGTGGACTCTGGGTTTCTACTCCAGTTCCTCCTGATATCCTCCTCTACCCCATTGAGCCCCAGCACTGGGTGGGGGGGGGGGTCTGGTGAGGGTCCTGATCACTTCTTATTGAAATAGTCACTACCTGTCTGCCATTTGTCATTTTGTTTGGTCCTATAACAACACATTTCATAGAATGATATGGTTACAAGTCCCCCACCAGACATTCTAGTACTTTAGGGCAATGACCATGTAGGTACCATATCTTACTTATCAGTGTATGTATACTAATTGGCCTCCAGAGAAGACTTTCAGCCAAGAGTTGTTGAACAAACCCCCCTCACTAGCCATGGTGATCTGATCTGGACTTTTCCTGCCTCTGTTACCATGGGAATGAATGGACTGTGTCAAATGTAGCAGAAATGCAGAAGTGGAGGATTTCCTCCGACAAATGTCTCTGAATGGCATCCCCGTGACCAGCACAGGGTTTTCCAATCCTGGGCCACAGCAGATGACTTGCTGATGGGGCCCTAACGGGGAGACCCTCCCTTTCCACTCCTCTCATCTCCTCATACCCTCTTCATCCCTCTCCATCTCACACTCCTTTCTCTCCACTGGAATGCTCAGCTAGCAGAGAGACCTCTAGCGCTCTCCTCACAAAGATAGACTTCTGGTCTGTGCAGAGGCAGTCACAAAACATTCTCCACATCAAGGGGATATTTCAAACAGTATTGTCTACTCTATAATCACAGTGGAGTCGATATTAACATAACTACTCTAACTTGTAAGAAAGAAAAATACATATATCTTTTCTGATAGACATCTGGAGGAAAAGAAGAAAGCAATTTACTGGTCTCAAGGTTTATGTCGCTTCACTTGCTGACTTAACTTGTAGAACAATTCCAGGCAATAGGTATTACTGCTTCTATTTTACAGATGACACCATTGAGGCTCACAGATCTTAAATTGTGGTTAAATTATAAAGCCAATGTTTGAGATTAACTCAGATTTTATGAATCCCAATCTGTTTCCATCTGCTCTACTGATTACCTCCCATGAATAAAAAGAACCAAAGTTTCACCTTTTCATTCATCTTCAGGACTTCCAATAAATTCCTTTTAGTTTGGTATTTGGTCCCTACTCCTCCCTTCCTTCCTTCCATCCTTCCTGCTTTCCTTCCTTCCTTTCTTCCTTCCTTCCTTCCTTCCTTCCTTCCTTCCTTCTTTCCTTCCTTCCTTCCTTCCTTCCTTCCTTCCTTCCTTCCTTCCTTCCTTCTTTCCTTCCTTTCTTCCCTCTTCCTACTGTGTCACCCAAACAAAGGAGGGAATATGTCACCAAAACAAAGAGAGGCAGTATGTCATGGGGGAAAAGATTACTCACTCCACATATTTAGCTCTTAGTCCTCAAATATAGGTTGCTTTGGGGTCATCCTTTGGATCTACTTACCACATCTGAAAATTCTGACATGATTTCTGTGTTACCTGGAGGTAAATGTTCCTCCAGGCCCTTAGAATACATGTCTCTTCTCTGCCCTTTCTGTGGGCCACTGGCCACACAGTGGCCACCTCTTATTTCCAGAGGACATGTTCCAGGACCCCCAGTGAATGCCTGAAACCACACATAATGGTGAACCCTAAGTGTATTGTGTATGTCTTTTTTCCTTATACACACAAGATATGATAAAAATATATGGAGAATATTTAATTTTTTAAAATGTATTACAGAGCCGGGCATGGTGGTGCACGCCTTTAATCCCAGCACTCAGGAGGCTGAGGTAGGCAGAGCGTTGTGAGTTCCAGGCCGGCTTGGGCTATGACAGGAGCACAAGGCCAGCCTGAGCTACATAGTACGACCCTGCCTCAAAAAA
>RJWM01051474.1:0-10413 GCA_004363535.1 Dasyprocta punctata
GAAGAAAACAAAAGACATTATGGTAGCCTCTGTTGACTTCCTGTTGTCTTGTTCTGAAGTCCTGTGTCACTTGCATTGTTCTGTTCTGATCTTCTTTATTCTGTTTTGTTTTATTCTCTTTAAAATAAAAAAGAAATATGAATGGCAAATAAACATATGAAAAAATGTCCAGCATGAGTGGTTACTTGAGAAATAAAAATTAAAACAACACTGAGATTCCATCTCATTTCAGAAAGAAAAGCTGTCATCAAGAAATCAACCAATAACAAATGTTGACAGTGCAGTAGGGAAAAATGAATCCTCTTCCACTGTTGGTGGAGTGTGGACTGGTGAATCCACTGTGGAAATCAGTGTGGAGATTTCTTCAAAAACTAGGATTGGAGGTCCCATTTGAACCAGCTGTTCTTTTCTGTGTATTTTCTGAGGAGAATTAAAAACATACCAGAGTGATAAATGTGCACCCATGTTCATAGCAGCACAATTTGTAATAGCTAAATCATGGAAACAACTGAAATGCCCATCAACTGAGGAATGGATAAAAAAGATGTGTTATTTTTATGCATTGGAGTACTGCTCAGCTATAAAGAAGAACAAACTCGAGGCTTTTATAGGTAAGTTGATGCAAATTGAAGCCATATGTACAAGTGAATTCAATCAGACTCACATGTGCAAACATAGTATTGTCTCCCTAGTATAAAAAACTGAGCCAAGCATGGTGGTACTCACCTATAATCCCAGCACTTGGGAGGCTGAGGCAGGAGGATTGTTGCAGGTTCAAGACCAGCCTGAGCTACAAAGTGAGCTCAAGGCCAGCCTGAACTGCATAGTGAGATCCTGTCTCAAATAAACAAATAATAAGACCTAAATATAAAATAGATATTGTGAAAGTGAAAAGGGAAGAAACTCCTCAAAAAGAAAGAACAACTGAGATGAGAGAAAGGAGAAAAGAAACAAGGGAAAAGATTATATATATATATATATATATATATATATATATAGTAGATACTAATTTGTTCATCAAAAATAGCAGTTTAGGCTGGGGATTTAGCTCAGTGGTTCAAGCACTTGCTTGGCAAGCACAAGGTTGTGAGTTTGATCCCCAGTACCAAAAAAAAAAAAAAAGAATGGTTTGAACCTCCCCCTTTATCCTGGATATTTCTGTGGCTGGTGGAATCATTGGCAGCACCTCCCCACTCAACCCAGAGACCTCTGAGGCCAGCAGGATCATTGGCAACACCTCCACCTTCACCCTGGGGACCTCAGGGGCCAGCAGGATCATTGGAAGCATATCCCCCTACACCCTGGAGATCTCAGGCCAGTGGGATCACCAGCAGCCCCTCCTCCTCCAACCCAGAGAACTTGGGGGTGGCAGGATCATGAGTTGCCTTTCCTCCTCCACTCTTGAGACCTCCAGATGGAGAAGTCATTGGGTCACCACTCCACTCAGCCCAGATAGCTCAGCAGCCCATGGACCATCTGTGGCCTGTCCAGCACCTGCAGAACCTTCATAAGCTGGTGGAAGCCTTAGTAACCCCTCACCCACACAGCGGACCTCAGCAGACCTGCAACAGTGTGTTGAGTTTCCCCCTGAAACAGAGTTCTTCATTGGGTCAACAGGAGTAGCAGCAAACCCTTCCCCCACCAAGCTGTAGGACTTTGGCAAGCCCGGCAAAAGTGTGAGTGAATCCTTCTTCCATACATAAAACACCAGGAGGGTTAAGGAGAGTGCCAACAAGGCCTCCTCCAACCTGGAAGAACTTGAAAGGACCTAGGAGATCTCCAGTGACTCAGTAGGATCCCAACCGAGGCACACAATATAGCCAGGTAAATCTGGCAGCCTGAAGTCACAGTAGCAATAGGAGTTAAGGGTTGGCTTACACCAATACTCCTAGGCTAGTCAGCCTAGGAAGAATATAAGACTCACCCAACAGGCCCTGCGGGAGGAATTCAGGTGACTGGCCCCTCCACTTCATTGTGAGACCCAGAAATCGGACAAATATCACCCATACAGTAGGACCCTAAAATGCAAACGATAATCAGTTGAGACTAGTGGAATTGAAAAGACAAAGATATTAACCCAAAAGGTGAAAACAACAAAATGAAAAAGGAAAATGCAATCTCAAACATCCAGTCCATCAGGAATAAGTACAGGAGACATTGAGATAGAGGACATTAGAAGTCATACACCTGAGATTTCTGAAAAGATAGCAAGTGAAATAAAAAATCAAATCCATGAGGCTATAGAGGAAATCAGATTAGAAATAATCTCTCAGGTAAAGAAAGAAATGACAACTTTAACAAAGGAAGGAATTGCTCAGCACAGTTAGAGAAGACATAGATAAAAAAGTACAGGAGCATGGGAAAATGATGGAAACCTTGAATGAACAATTCAGGAAAGAAATAGAATGCATGAAACAAATTCAAAAAGATATCCAAGAAATAAAAAACTCCACTGAAAGCTGGTGAAACCATTTGCATGAAGCTGAGGATAGACATTCAGACCTGGAGGACAGGATAGTAGCTAGCGATCATGAAAGGAAAGAACTTTTAAAAGTAACAAGGGAGCATGAATTAACAATTCAACAGCTTCGAGATGATGCAAACAGAAGCAACATAAGACTGATAGGCATGAATGAAAATGCAGGAGTCAATGCAAATGACATAATAATAATTAAAAAAATACTATTTGCAGAGGTAATAGTGGAAAATTTCCCAAACATGGGAAAAGAATTGGATATAGAGATCAGTGAGGCATATAGAATGCCAGTCATAACCAAAATAAATCTACACACAGACATATAATGATTAAGATCCCAGAAATTCAGCATAAAAACAAAATACTAAAAGCTATTAGAGAAAAGACACAACTCACCTATCAAGGAAAGCCCATTAGAATCATGGGAGACTTTTCAAGCACAAACCCTCAAGATAAAACAAGCTTGGAGTGAAGTATTTCAAGCCCTGAAAGAAAACAACTTTCAACCCAGATAGATTTACCCTGCAAAACTTTCTTTCAAAATTGATGGAGAAATAAGATACTTCCATGACAAAGAGCAACTGAAGAAATTCATGTCCACCAAGCCAACCCTAGAAACAATACTGAAAGGCATAATAGAGAGAGACAAAAATGAGTACAATTCCCAGAACAACAGAAACAAACCACCAGGCAGGGCAAGCAATTAAATAAGGGGGAAGAGCAGGAAACCAACAACAGGTAAATAAAATGACAAAGTTAAGCTAGTACATATCAGTTATATTCATCAATGTAAATGGCCTCAATTCACCAATTAAAAGAAATAGGTTGACAGAAAGGATCAAGAAACAGGATCCAGTAATGTGCTGTATACAAGAAACACATCCAACTCAAAAGGAAACTCATAGACTAAAAGTCAAAGAATGGAAAACAATAATCCATGTGGCAGGAACCCAGAAAAAAGTAGGGGTAGCTATTCTGTTTGCAGACAATGTGAACTTCAAACTGAAAATGATCAAAAGAGATAAAGAAGGTGACTATATACTTGTTAGGGGAAAAATTCAAGAGGAAGAGCAAACAATCATAAATATATATGCACCAAATGCAGGAGCACCCAACTATAAGACAAATACCCATAGACATGAAAAACCAAATACGCAATAATACAATTGTAATGGGACCTTAATACCCCATTGTCACTAAGAGATAGATCTACTAGACAAAAAGTTGGTAAAGAAATAACAGAACTCAATCAAACCTGTGAATAAATGAACTTAGTGGATGTTTACAGAGTGTTCCACCCATTCTCAAAAATAGACCATATATTAGCCCACTGAACATGCTTAAGTAACTGCAAAAGAGATTGAAACTATCCCATGCATATTATCTGATCATAGTGCAATGAAATTGGAAATTAATGGCAAAAAAGACTGCAAAACCTACATAAACACATGGAAATTAAATAACAATCTCTTGAACAACTAATGGGTCATAGATGAAATTAAACAATACCTAAAATTCAATGAAAATGCAGATACAACATACCAAAACTTGTGGAACACAATGAAAGCAGTGCTGAGGGAAATATATAGCAATTAATTGCCACATCAGAAAAACAGAATGAGCATAAATAAACAACCTAAGGCTACACCTCAAGCTTCTAGAAAAAAAAGAGAAATTCAAGCCCAAAGCTCATAGAAAAGAGAAAATTATAAAGATCAGAGCATAAATTATAAAGACTGGAGCAGAAATTAACACAATTGAGACCAAGAAAAATACAAAGAATTAAAAAGACACAGATTTTTATATATGTATACATAAGATAGACAAAGTGACTATACTACTATGGGTATTAGTTATTGAAAAAGAACAGCTAATATTCATATGATTAGATCAATTTTACATGTTTATATTTGTTAATCTAAACAACCCTTTTGAAAGTAATAATATGCAATATTACAACCATTGTCAAATTCCTGTCATCTTGTTTTATAAACCTGTAATGTTGTGTTGGATTTGTTGTTGTTTGTCTCTTTTGCTTTTTGTTTTTCTTTTCTGTGTCTTCTTTCTCTTAAATAAAAAAAAGAAAACAAAAACTTCAACAACATTGGTCATTTGAAAAATGCAAATGTAAACAACACAGATTCTACCTCACCCCAGAAGCAATGGCTATCATCAAGAAATCAACAAATAACACATCCTGGCAAGGCTGTGGGAAAAATGAACCCTTCTCCATTGTTGGTGGGAGTATAGACTGGTGAAACCAGTGTGGAAATAAGTGTGGAGATTCCTCTAAAAAGCTAGGATTAGTGGTCCCATTAGACCCAGCTATTCCCCTTCTGGGTATTTTCCCAGAAGAATTAAAAACATTATACCACAGGGATATACGTGCATCTATGTTTATAGCAACTCAATGTATAATAGGTAAATCTTGGAAACAACTCAAGTTCCAATCAACTGAGGAACAGATAAATAAAGGTGATACTTTTATACAACGGTGTGCTACTCAGCTATAAAGAAGGATAAACTCAAGCCTCTTTTTTCTTACAGAATGGGATTTTTTTATTTTAAAGATAGGAAAATCCAACAAAAGCAAAACAGAATAAAGTCAATCAAAACAAAGCAGTAAAACTGGTACAGAATTTCAAAGCGGAATACTAGGAGAACAATACTTACCATCATATATCTTGTTATCTTCACAATAGTTGTCCATTCCAGCAGGTATAGCAAAATCAAACCAAAAACAAAACAGAATAAAATCAATCAAGACAGAATATTGAATAAAGCAAAACAATTGATCAGAATAAAGCAAAACAGTGACAATATTGGATTTCAAAGACAAGATAGAAGGAAATCGCCCATTTTTACTATACTGCATACTGTCATCCTCCCAAGAGATGCTCAGACTGCTGGCCCCAGGCCTGAAAAATTAACCAAACAATACAAGCATTTAGTTGCTTTATGTACCTTAGTTGCTATCAAGTTAGCCAGTCCTCTGAACCAGCAGGTAGCTTATGGGAGCTGGGGGGTTGATTCTCAGCCTGCTTACTGGTAGGCTCATGGGGGGCGCTGACTTTTCTCTTCCTGGAACCCACTGTGCCACTTACCAGGAAGGCTGACTAGTTGTCTTCTTGTTGGATCTTCCCAGTCCCAGCATGGTGGGTTCTCAGAAGTTGCTGAATTTTATCTTCCTGGAATCTGTGCCACTTGCACTGCTTACCTGGAAGGCTGGCTAGTTGTCTTCTTGTTGGATCCTCCCAGACCCAGCATGGCGGGTTCTTGAGAGGCACTAATTCTTCTCTTCCTGGAATCTGTGCTACTTGTACTGCTTACCAGGAAGTCTAGCTAGTTCTAAACTCAAGGCTTTTATAGGTAAATGGATGCAACTAGAGACCATAGTCATAAGTGAAATAAATCAAACTCACAAGTGTAAACATCATATTGTCTCCCTCATGTAAGAAGCTGAAAGATTAAATAAGATCCAAAAGTTTCAATAGATACTGTGAAAGGAAATTAAACTGCTCAAAAGGAAAGAACAACTGGGGTGGGGAAAAAGAGAAAAGAAGGAAGGAATATATATATATATATATATATATATATATACATATATATATGTATATATATGTATATATATGTATATATACATATGCAAGATAGCTAAGATAATTGTACTATTGATCACACTAGCTTAGGGAAGGAAACTGTAATTGCTTATATTGTTTGCTCTTTTTTGCATGCCTGTATCTTGTAATCTGAGCAACTATTTTGAAGATAACAGTACGCAGTATAGTGACTATTGTCAATGTACTATCTGCTTGTTTTGAAATCCTGTATTGTTTCTATTGTTTTGTTTTATTTTTATTGTTTTTTATCTTTTAATGTCTCTAAAAAAGAAAGAGAAACTGATGTGAGAAATGGGAATGGAAGGAAGAGAAAAGGAAAAAATTATATATACAAGGTAACTAAAATAGTTATAATGCTAGTTTCTCTTAGTTCATTGCAAAGTTTGTGTTAATATTACTTGGACAATATCACATGCCTATATCTAGTACCTTGAATAACTACTCTGAAGATAACAATATACTATGCATTGATTATTGTTACTAACCTATTATCTTGTTTTGAAATTCTGCTTTATTTTTCTTCTTTTTGTAATAAAAAAGAACCTATGCTCTAATAATATAAAAAATGTAGAAGAAATTGGCAGCTTCTTTGATACATATGAATTACTAAAGCTAAATTAAGAAGATATAAAAATTCTAAGTAACCCAATATCAGTGAATGAAATTAAAGATGTAATTTAAAAACTGAATTTCCATAGGGCCAGGGATTTAGTGCAGAGGCCTAAACCCCTGTCTAGCAGGTGCAAGGTTGTGAGTTCAATCCCCAGTACCAGAACAAACAAACTAACTAACTAAATTTCCGAAATCAAATGCAAACTAATTTAGTCATCTGACACTTGGTTTGGCTTCGTGACTAAGTATCAGCTGATCATTTTCATCAATTGTTTCAAATATGCTATTTCTGTTTTCTTAAACTCACCCAGTCATTTCCACTTCCTTCTGCTGCCACAAAAAGCACAGAGGGGTACATTTCTGCTGAAAGACCCAGACTCTTGCCCTCAGACCCAGGTGAACCCAGGATGCCTGGGAGAAAAACGAAAGCTGGGATGCAGAGCATCCCCAAGAGCCTGTTCAGTGCTCACCATCTTGCAGCCTGACTCAGATCCTCACAGTAGCCTTTTAGCCCTTACTTATTTCTGTAGTAGCAAGTGGTTGTGGGGGCAATGTCTATTGTAAATATTATTAAAATGTTCAGAAATAAAGATCATGTTTTCAGTAAATACGGAATAAATTTGAACAAATAACAAAGGTCTTTCAGATACTACAGAGCTGGGATATCAGGAGGCTGCTGAGCCTGGATGCCTGCTGAATGGTCTGTCCATATTAGATTATGATTTAACACACAGTTAGAAGGATTTTCAGATTTAGCAGCAAGGTCATCATTGTCAGATGAAAATGAAACAGAAATAAATTGTTAAGTTTATCACTGGTGTGTGGAAGATTTAAAAACCAAAATATACTGACAGAAATTTTCCTCTCTTGAAGTGTCAAACATATGAATAAGAGTACTTAATAAAATTATCAAACTTTTCTATTGTAGTTTTTCATAGTTGAGGCTGTTCAGAGTATTCAGAGTAAAAACACAAATAAGTAATCGACTGGGAGTTTTAGTTCTAAGTCAGGTGTCATATAGTAAAATTCATGTAGAGAACTGATGTTGCTCATTCTAAACTTCTGGGGCATGTCAGATAATTTAACAGATAGCCAGCATGACATTATGAAGAATTTATTATGGTTAGTAAGAATGGCCTTCAAAAAAATAATAAAGACTATGATCTACTTCAATGGCTTAAGAAAAACTCTGATCACTGACTTAGGTGAAAGAATTTGAAT
This sequence comes from Dasyprocta punctata, assembly GCA_004363535.1. Lineage (NCBI taxonomy): Eukaryota > Metazoa > Chordata > Mammalia > Rodentia > Dasyproctidae > Dasyprocta > Dasyprocta punctata. Next base: position 7,930 of record RJWM01051474.1, read on the forward strand.
TTTCAGATCAGTCTAAGATGAAACAGGTAGTTTTAAGAGAGGCTGTTTGCTCCCTGTATCACACTGGGGGCCTCTTGCCATAGCAGTGCCAAGGGCTAAGAACCTCAGCTTCTTCAAGGAGCATAAAAAGGCAGCATAAAAATGCACAATGAGTTTGACTTGTTACTTTGTTGATCATAATTTAAAACTGTTGCAACATTAAATACTCAGATATTCTCAAAACTCTTCAGTACAGACAACGGACCAGGCATAACTCACTGTAGAGAAGGCCTGGGCGTAAGTACGCTGGACATGAGCGTGCATCAGCCCCGACTTCTTCAAGTCAGGTCCTCAGTCCAGCAGCTGATAGAAGGGAAATAACCCATGTTCAGCTGCTGCCATCACCTTCCACAACTTAGAGTTTTAATTCTACTCTTGAGCATGTGCCAGCTGAATATTTCTATAGAGGTGAGACACAGTGGCCCTGGAATGGACTTTCAAACCATTCATCATGTAGATGAGCATTTGGTGGGTATATTCACTAGAACCCAGCCTTCTTTTTGGCTAGTTTTAGGCTGCTATGTCTTAACTCCAGGGTGGCACACTTATGTCAAGAGCCTTGAGATGTTTAGTCACAGTGGCATCTCTTTCACTCAGTTTTAACAAGTGTTTCCCAAGATTATTTAACCACAGTAGTTTTTCCTTGGAGCATTTGCTATCTTGTAAAGCAGGCTCCTCTGCAGGGATGACAGGTGTAGAACTCAGTCAGTACTTGCTGAGTAGTCCAATTCCTTGCTTCAAAAAAGAGGAGCATGATGGTCCAGACAGTTTAGTAACTGACCCGAGGTCACACAGGTCACAAAATATAAGTCTAGAATGACCACTGTGTTGGGTACTACCATAGAGTGTATCTCCTGCTTCAACCAGAAAGTCCAATGTTGGCAACAGGACTAATCCTGTGTTAGACACGGGGCTCAGAGGAGTAGAGGTGCCAGACCCAAAATGGCAATATGCGGCTGAAGGATTTTGGGAAGCAGGAGTTGCAAGGTGCTGAGCAGAGATAGGCAGAAGCAGCTAGAGAGCTGTTTTCCTCTCCGTTGTCTGTTATTTATATAAGGTGTCTGTGTGCAGCACAGTGGTCAGATACATTCCTTTCATCCCTAAATACTGAGATCATGCCTGGGTTGGGCCTGCCATAACCAATTTTCTGGGAATTTTTCAGATATTCTTGAATATCTATTCCAGTCATTATAATAAATTTGTAGAAAAGAGTTGTTACTCTTGAAAACACAAAAACATTACACATTAAAGCACAAAAATACCTCAAAGATTTTGAACTCCAGTTTCTGAGTCATTTATCTTCTATAATTATACAACAGTTCTGTGTGAGAGTGAGGAAATCCAGGTTCAAGTTCTGCCTCTACCTCTAGCTGGGGTACTGGCAAAACAGTCGTGGTATAGCTTCCTCCTCTGTGAAGTAAAACATCTGACCAAGGGATTCCTAAGGCTCTACTCAACCTTAAAAGGTTATGATTCCAGGAATATTTTATGTAACATTTCAACACTGTAAAAAAAAAAATTAAGATTCCTCTGTTGCCTTGGGATTTGGTTTAGCTGGAGAATTACTCAGCTTTTGAGAATGTGAAGCCGTCAGATAAACATGAGGATAATTTTGAAAACAGGAAATTAATCACAGAAAAAAAGTACCATACTCTTCAGGTATTCTAAAATCAGAGAAACACTACTGCACATAATGAAGCATCTCCTGGCCCTGTAGCAGGACCTTTTCTTGATGCACAAAGGAGACAATTCTAGGGATAGAGCCATGAAAACTGCATGTGAAAACAGGAATAAAACTTCGTTTTTCTCACAATATTCTGTCTAGTATGGTACATTCAAGGCCATTTTCTAAGTACAAAATACATTAACTTATTGAGATGTTCAATCATCTGGTCTAAAACCTTTTGGTTTGTTGTTGGTTGCTGTTTGTTGTTCAGTGAAATTCTGCAAACCAAAGTTGCCCCGGTTTCTCCTCACATACCCTCTTCTCCCCCACTCCTCCTTCCTCTAATTCCCTGTCTCTCTATGCCTGTGTGCTGTAGCAAAATGCTTTCTCTCCTTCACAGAGGAATAGCAAGGTGAGGAGTTGAAGGGAAGCATTTCCTCAAAGCACATTGGTAAGACAAGTAAAATGTGCATGCAGTTGTTTAAATTTTGGTTGACTATGACAAAAGCAGAGTGTGGTGGTGCACACTGGTAATTCCAACACTCTGAAGGCTGAAGCAGGAGAAACGCCATGGGTTCGAGGCCAGCCTGGATGACATAGCAAGATCCTGTCTCAAAACAGAAACAGAAAAGGCCGTGGCCACACTCCGTGATTTTAACGTAGTCCTGGTGACGACAGCTGCAAGTCTCCCTCTCCAGGTGGGATCTGAGACTGGATGTCTTCAGGAGAGTTGTCCTCCATCACGTTAGGCTTGGTTTTGATAGGGTTAATTGTTAAGA
>RJWM01051475.1:0-10406 GCA_004363535.1 Dasyprocta punctata
GCATATTCGATCTTTTCTTTCTGGCTCAGTGCCCAACACCTGTGCGCCACCCAGAGGCTCCTCTCTGGGGAGGGTTAGGGAGCAGGACAGGGTGGGCGGTGGTGACAGGTGAACAAGGGGGAGGGCTCCAGCATGCAGCAGGCAGTGTCGGGTCAGGACCCCGCTGGGAGACTGACAGGCAGAAAGACAGGGGGCCTCGCAGTCCCCACCCACACGCAGTTCAATAAGGCCCTGGGTCCAGGTGTGGAGGCCCTGACCCTAGAAGTCGATGTGGACTGTGTCTGGAGATGGGTCCTCTGAAGGGGTGATGATGGTCAGAGGAGGCCCTAGGGTGTGGCCTGATGCAGTCCACCTGGTGGCCTTGTGAGAGGAGAAACGCAGGACACAGAGACGCCAGGGACACGTGTGGTGGGGAAAGACCATGTGACACAGCGAGAAGCGGACATTAAAGCCAAGGACAGAAGCCGCAGCAGAAACAATGCTGCCAGCCCCTTGGTCAGGGCCCATGAGGGAGCTGCCCTGGTGTCTCTGTGCCTGGACGGTGGCGTCGTCTCAGGACAGCCCTGGAACCTCACAGTGACTGCACCAGGGAAACCCACCGGGAGTTCCCTGAGAACTCAAGTCTGCCTCAAGGGCCATTTCTCAGATTGTCACCAGGTAGGGTCTTTGCTTTAGTGCCAGTGGAAATTAAAACTAAAGCACTGGAGAGGATCTACAGGCAAAGGCTTTAATTGCAAAGTAAGAGAACATCGCAGGAGGACTCCAGCTTGAGTCCCACCTGGCAGGGCACAGAGGAGGCGGCTCAGACTGACCTCTCTGCAGAAGAACAGAGATCAGTTTTTTGTAGGTGCTGTGGTGGGCCGGGGCCTGCTCAGTGATATCTCAGCCCTGGTGTTGTAGCTCCAGAGGGAAATGCAGGACTGAGAGGCAGCCATTCAGGTCCTACGGGCAGCATCCTCATAACTCGGGCAGCCTCAGCTGTCTGAGGCTGTGCTGGAACCCAAGGTGACCATAGTCAGAGCACGGGAGATTCTGGCATGGCTGAGTGTCCCTGTAAATTTCTTATCCCGGTGTCCTCAGTCTTGAAGGGTAACAAGACAGGTTTGGGTAAATTTGGGCTAATAAGGCTTGTTTTGCCAACTTTTAGACAGGTCCTCCCTGCATGCAAAGCTGAGAAGGATTTGACCTGGAGTTTTTTTTTTTTTTTTTTTTTTTTTTTTTTTGCGGCACCAGGGATCGAACTCACAACTTCGCGCCTGCCAGTCAGGCACTTAAGCCATTGAGCCAAACTCCCAACCCTGGTATTTTTGAGGCAGGGTGGCACTATGTAGCTCAGGCCAGCCTTGCGCTCGCGTTGTAGCCCAAATCAGCCTTGAACTCACAACGCTCCTCCTACCTCAGCCTCCCGAATTGACCTGGAGTTTTACAAAACAAAGGCCAAGCTTTGCTCTGCTTTCATTTACCTATTGGGAATTTCTAGGTCCAAGTGAAGAGTCACAATTTTTAGCAAAAAACACTATGAAGTCTCATGACTGTCTCAGAAGTAAAGGCAAATCACACATTTAATGGTAACAGGTGAAGGGCCCAGAAGTTTGTCCTCTGTCCCTACAGTGGTGATTATGTCATGAACACAGATAATGTTCCAATTTTCATATACTGATTTATGGTCAGTTCAAATTTTTTTTTTTTTTTTTTTTGAGACACGGTCTTACTAATGTAGCCCAGGCTGGCCTCAAACTCACAGCAATCCTCCTGCCTCAGCCTCCCAAGTGCTGAGATTACAGGCATGTGCCACCATGCCTGGTCACAGTCAGTTTGATACCAAGATGGTGGCAGTGGCAATGTGGTGGGTGCACATGGATCTGGGGGTGTTCAGGGCTGGGGGAGGAGCAAGGATGCTATGTGAGGACCAGGAGCCAAAGGGAGGTGGGAAGGGCAGTGGCAAGAGAGAGCAGGGGCAGCCAGGGTGGGGTCCCTGTGACCTCAGCTGGAAGGGCTGAGCAAGATGGGCAGAAGGGAGTGGGGAGTGGGGGAGAGGAGGAGGAGACCTCTCACCTGAGAATCTTCTTCAGGGTTTTGTCCTGGAACAAATAATATTCATGAAAATTCTCCCAAAGCCTGAATGGTTCGTCGCACACAAAGAGATTCCAACAGAAGTCAAATTCTGAGATGAAAGAGGGAAGAGGACATCAGAGCCCACAGGGCTTGTCCCCTGAATCTCCCCGGCCCGTGTCCACACCCCTGCACCTGACTGCCCCCGCACCCCACCTCTCACCTTGGGCGGCCATGATGCGCACCTGGGCCCCTTCCTCCGCCAGCGCTCGCAGCCCCTCCTTGTATGTGGGCTTCCAATAGTAGTACAGGCGGGCAACAAAGATGGTCAGGCTCACATTGTGGTGATTGGCCAGGAATTTTACAATCTCCTCTGCACATTCCACACAGGGGCTCCAGGACATGTACCAGGTGACCTTGTAGTTCTCATCAAGGGACAGTTCAGTGTCATGGAACCAAGACAGGAAGCTCAGCTCTGCGTGGAGTCTGTAGAGGCCGGGCTGGGAGAGGAGGAGGAGAAGGGCCAAGACCCTGGTTGGAGGAGCAGGCAGCACAGGGAGGGGACGAGGCCCAGGGTGGGCGACCCAGCATCTCAGCTCTCTCCATCCCTCCCCACCTTCTCCGAGGTGGGCGCCCCTCCCCACGCACAGGGACCCCCGCATCCATTCAGCACCCATCCTGGCAGCAAGCACTCTGAGCCCCTGCTCCGCTCATCTCCTTTCCCCTTCTGTCCCCTGGGAAGGGACACAGCTCTGCTGTCCCACACCACAGGTGAAGCTGGGCTTGTCTGACTCCAGGAGACAGCAGCCCGTGTGACACGCAGGGCTCACGGCCCACCTCGTGGGGCCCTCGCTGCCCAGGGGGCACGTGGGAGGATAATAGGACACGTTTACTGGACTCCATCAGTCACTCAAATTAGTTCCACTCACATCTAGCAACTTTTTAAACTGTGGGCACCAGAAAAATGGGTTCCAACTTTGATCTGTGGGTAGCTCTGCTCTAGAGTGAGCCTGCCCACCCAGAGGGCCCAGGCCCAAAGCACTGGAAAAACCAAAGTCTGGGAGACAGAGGGGCAGGTGTATGGTGAGACAGTTTCAGGTGGCAGGCAGGGGTGGTACTGAGTCTGCAGGTGCTGGTCCCCAGGGAGCCCCTGTACTGTGACCTGTATCTAGATGTCCCCCTAAAGTCTCACATGGTCATAGATAGGGAGTTTTGAAGGTAGCTGGATCAGCGTATGTACATGTAGATTAAGGATGTGATGACAGGATTAAGGGTGTGGACAGTGGAAGCACCACCCTGCATATAGGTGGCACCAATCAGCAGGTTTGTACCCTGGGTGGAATACAAAGAAAGAAAGAAGGCAGGCTTGCTGCTGCCGCTTGCTGCCTTCTGCCTGCCCTGCCAGGGACTGTTTCTGCTCGGCCATCCCCTCCTGCCTCGGAGCCAGGTGAATATGAACTGAACCTCTACAAACTGTGAGATAAACCTTTCCTGCCTTAATTTGTGGGTGTCGAGTATTTTGTCTCAACGAGAAAAGTAACTGAGACACCCCGTAAGGCTTGAGCAGCTGGGGCAGGCTGAGGTGGGGCTCTGTGCTGTGTGACAGCAGATCTTTGCCATGGAGGCTCAGGGATGTGGCAGGGACAGAACTGACCAGCCCAGCAGTCACAGAACAGATAAGGGTGCTTGGGGTGCCTGACCATCGAGATGCCCTGAGCTTGGTGACCACTCGACGCAGGGTCAAGTGTCAGATTCCAAGAGCAATTGCTGGTAGAGTGGAACAACACCTCCGAACGAGGCCCCTTGTGAGAAGTCACAGGGTGTCATTCAGGGTTCAGGACAGTGAAACCGGAGCGGCAGGCACTGATCATCTGTTCTGCATTCTCACCTGGCCTAGCTTCTGCCTGTCCCAGAGAAGAGACTGGAGGGTACCTGGTTTAGAAAGACCCCCTTGTGAAGGACTTCGTTGTCCTGCTCTCTTATTACTTGGAAGCACAGGAAGGTATTTTTCCGGCCACAGGCGTAGCGTAGGTTTCGAAAGTAGAACCTGAATGCTTTTTTATATATTTGTTCTATCAGTTTTCTGTGGGCACAAGACAGAAAACAGAAACTGCAGAAACCGTAGTCACTCCAATCCGCTGTCCACTAAACACATGTCCTCAGAGGGACCAACGCCCCGCCTCCCCTCCCCCCACCAGCCCTCCAGGCCCTGAGACTCCTCCAGATTTCCCAGGCGGGAAGACAGGAGAGGGGTAGGGAGGGCATGGGCCAGAGGGTGTCCTTCTCACTCCAGGCCCCAGCTCTGGTCCTTCCAAAGGGACACGCGGCCTCCCTGTGTTGTTGCCCAATCATCCCCAAGCCAGGAGAAAATGTCAAAGACACAAAACCCCTCCACCCCCAAAGAATAACTTCTAGCCTTTCACTTCATTCCTGACTTTCCACCTCTGCAGGCTGCATTTGTTCAAAAGTCAGAGACGAGCGGGGCGTGGTGGTGCGCGCCTTTAATCCCAGCACTCGGAAGGCTGAGGTAGGAGGAGAGTTGTGAGTTCGAGCCCGGTTTGGGCTACATAGTGCGACCCTGTCTCAAAAAACTAGGGCTGGGAGTTTGGCTCAGTAGCTTAAGCACCTGTCCGGCAGGCGCGAGGTTGTGAGTTCGATCCCCGGTGTCAATTCACACACAGTGTCAGAATACACGGCATCCTGCAGGGTCCTCCATTCCGGCCAGCCCACCTGTAGTTCGTCCCTCAGAATGCGCGATTGCATGGAAGGCTTTCTTAATTTGAAAGTATGCGCTTTCAAATCGCTCCCAAGCGCTCTAATCTGTTTCCTCCCGCTGCAGCACTTTAGTGGCACAGGTCTGGAGGCGAAGTTTGGGTGCCGGGGCTCGGCTGCGCGCGGACCCCGGCTGCCCGCCGTCCCGATCACGGCGGGGACGTCCTGCGGAGCCGCCCTCCGCGCGCAGCTGCGGGTCGGCGCGGGATCGCGCGAGTGACCCGAGTGCCAGGGGTGCGCTCAGGCTCCCCGCGGCAGCCCGGTGGGTAACGGAGCCCAGGGCCACGGCCGGGAGGGGCGGCCCCAAAGGAGGCGGCGGGGAGGGAGGAGCCCGGGACCGGGCAGGGCGGGGGCGGCCGCGGCCCCAGAGCTCAGAGCCCCGCGAGGAGCTGTGGCGGAGCCCAGCTCAGAGCCCGCGAGGCGAAGAACCCAGGCCGGGTGTGCAGGAGCGGGGCAAGGCCGAGGCTCCGCGGGCCGGCGGGAAGGGCGCGCAGAGCGGGTGCGCGGGCTGGGCGGCCGCCGGTACCTGTAACGAGTGGTCCATCTGCAGCCCTCGGGGCAGACCTTTTCCAGCGAATCTCTTCCACTCCAGCCCGAGCGCTCCATTTCCCGCTCGCAGACAGGGCCCCCGCTCTGGAGGCGCCCGACCTGCTCCTCCTGCCTCGGCCCGGAGTGGACGGGCCAGCGCGGGTCCGCTGCCTGCTGCTCCTACCACGGTCTCCTTCCCTCCGTCCCTGGCGTGGGCGGCCCGGGACTGCGATGGCAGCAGGGAAGGACCTCAGTCAGGATGGCAAAGTGAAAGAGAAACTCACTGAGGCCCGAGGTTGGTGGGGCCGGGGTGGAGGCGGAGCCCCGAGAGAGCAGGGGGCGGACCCCACCAGGCACCGGCGGTGCGGGCTGGAGGGACTTCCCGCCCTTCTCTCCCAGCGAGACTCAGGGTGTGATGTGGAGAGGGCTGGAGGGCAGGGCACAAGGTTTCCTGGCCCGCCCGCCCCACCGAGGGCAGGTGGCCCATCCACAGCTCAGCCCCCCAAGAGCATCGGGAGGCAGAACCGTGGCTCGAACCCGTCGGGGGTGGTCTCCAGCACACAGTGGCCGAGTAACTCTCTTGAGTCACACAGCAAATAAAAGGCAGAGCTGGGGTGCTGGCCTGGATGCAGTGGCTGCCCCGCCCCCACTGTCCCACTTCTGGGTTCTTCCTTGTTCCTGGGAAGAATGGGGGAGGTGGCACAAGGGGAGGGGACTTGCACCCCTCCGCTGGCCTTCCAGGCCTGGGATTCAAGTATCTGGTCCTCAAGTGTGCATTCCAGAAGCCATTTGCCTGCCTGGGCACAAATCGGCCGAAGACCTTCGGATTCAAAAACAAAGAGCGCGTTGTGAGTGTTGAATCCTGAGGGGGGAGTGGCGGCGCACACAGCATCTATCTCATACTGATAGGACACCCCAGGGGCCTTTACTGGCCCCTACTCCACAGGTCCCCACTTTTCTCACACCCTATCCTGCCCCCCGGCCTGTGATGGCCCCTGAGGTAACAGGAGTGTCCCTTCTCCCTCTACTTGTCCTGATGGCCCAAGGCCAGAATAGGCCCATGGAAGGTTCCAGAAGGAGCCCGGGCCTTTACAGGAAAAGAGGTCAGACCTGTGTGTGCCAGGCTTTTGTCAGAGAGCTGAGTCGTCCCCCACCCAGACTGGACAGGAGGGAGGACAGGAGGGAAGCTGGAAGCCTCTGCTGGGACAGAACGTTCTTCCTGTCACCTGCCTTCAGGTCCACACTGCCTGTCACAGCCCCAGGGGACAATGTTTGGGGGAAGGAAAAGGTTTATTCAACGCAGGCTCTGAAGGAGACGTGGAGGCCTCTGCCTCACACCTCTGTCTCCGCTCGCTCAGTGCATGAGGGCTTTGATTGGGGTGGAGGAGAGGAATTCAGGGGGGCAAAGACAGCCATCCCGTTGTCCCCGGTGAGAGGGAAGACCATGGCCTCGGGCCAGTGCTGTAGGTTCCTTTCCAGCAGTGCACTGGTTTGCTTGCTTCCTGACAGAGACACAACTTTTCTGTCCACTCCTCTGGGATGAGGAGCAGAATGGGGGACAGGGGGGCTCAGCCCCCAGAGTGGCAAAGTCAGAGAAGTAATCTGTCTTTAAAGGAAAACTCCTAATTTTTCAAGGTCCTTTTTGCCCCGTTGGTTACCCTTTTGCCACAGACTCGGGAATCTCTGGGAGCCGATGGAGAAATCTGCCCAGTGAATAGACAGAGAGAGACTGGGTCCTCAAGGGAGTCGGTGAGGAGGATGAGACATCACAATTGCATCTGGAGGTAAATTTGAAGAGAGCCCGGCAGTAAGTTGAAGATGGGAGCCAGGCTCACAGGCCAGCAGGCTTCCCTGAGATAAACCGCAGATTGAGATTGCATGGTAATCAGCACCCTGGCATAGCTGACATGGCAAACGTAACTCCATTGTGTTTTAGGATTCCATTTTTAGTGAACCTCCAGACGACCTCCCCACTGACACCCCCTCCCACCTAACCATAAAACCCACAAGGGAGGAACAAACAGTTACCACAAACAAGGGCCATGCTGACCATCATGGTCGGCATCCTGATTGACTAACAAACCTAGATGTTTAAAAAAAAAAAACAAACCTGTGACATTCTTAAACAATTGCAAGTGAAGGGCTGGGGATACAGTTTAGCGGCACAGCACCTGTCTGGCAAGCGTGAGGTTGAGTTCCATTCTCTTCTCAGTATCAAAAAAAAAAAAAAAAAAAAAAAAAAAAAAAAAAAAAAAAAAAAAAAAAAAAAAAAAAAAGGAAAAAAGACATTAAAAATAAAAAAGAAGGGCCAGGGACATAGCTCAGTGACATAAGCACCTGCCTGGCAAGTACAAGATCCTGAGTTCTATTCCCCATACCAAAAAAGAGTTGTAAGTGAAGACATGTGGTTGCTATGGTTACTGAGGAACTTGGTAAATTTGTAAAAACCCCTGAGAACAAAGCCTCGAGGTTGGTGTCTTGGTTGCTTGCTGACCACCGTCTGGCGGCTATCAAAGCTTGCTTGTGTCCGTTCTTAGCCTCTGTTGGGTGGCAGACACATAGGCTGGTGACTAGAGCACCTTGACCCATACTCTCCTCCCTTCTGTCAATGCCTTTGTTCTTTCTATATTAGAAGCTGCAGATAAGCAAGGATTTATTTGTTGATTTATTGTTAGTTTGAGACAGGGTCTCACCCTGTTAAGGTAGGGTTTATCAATGCTCGCCTGTGTACCTGGCTACGTGCCTTGCTTCCCTCTGGCATCAGTATTAGCTAAACAACTGTACTTCTAATCCTGTAGGTTAATTGAAGTTTGACCCGTGGCCACCCACATTGGGATACTGCTCTATAAAACACCCTTGGACAAAAAGTCTCAGTGCCACCCTCTTCCGGGACCCCTCCTACCTCTCAGGAGGTTTTTCTCAATCAAGCTTTCCTACTCTTAACCTCCTTTGCCCTCCAGTCCATTCTTGGGTATTGGGAGACCTGAACCTGGCACCTCTGACACCTAACAGGTTGGGGAGAAGCTGCAGGTGTGGAGGGACACTGGCCACCTCTGTGTCCCTGAGATCCCCTCACATCTGACCCTGGCTGCTCTTTTCCTGGCGTGCCTCTCTGCATCTCCTGCCGGGGTTGCATCCTATGAGCCTGAGGTCTGGCTTCCTTGTCCCTGTGTCCTCGGATGGCCAGGGCTGGTGTCCTAACCATGCCGTCTGGACCTTCTATTATTGGACAGGGTCTGAGGAAGTCCCCAAGGAAGGGATGGTAACCCTTGCCTCACCTGATCTGTGAGACAAGATTTAGGTTCACTGACCACCATCAGAGAAAAAGAATTTCCAGGACAAGTCAGTGAGAGGTGAAAAGGATTTATTAGACTTTTCAAAGCACACCAAGAAATAGAACACGGGGCCTTAAAGAGCAGTGCGTTAGTTTGCAAAACTGGGAACGCTTGCGGCTCCAGATGGAGGGGAAACCCCTGGAATTTGCGAGTTGACAGGAAGTTGTGTCTTGGTTCTGGGAAAAAGAAGAAAGGATCATCTACCCCCAAGGATAATGGCCCTCTACTTTCTCAACTAAGCTAATTTATGAACCTACAGTTTCCTTAAGGAATTTTGGGTGCAGTGGGTCTGGATGGAAAGCAGAGTAAATTAACCTAAGGGGTACAAATGTGGAACGCCTCGGGCAGCTTTGACTGTGTCCCTGAAGCTGTAGTCTTCTCCTTTCTCCTTTCTCCTCCTTCTTCTTCTTTTGTCTTTTTGAGACAGTGTTTCACTATGCAGTGCAGGCAGGCCTTGAATTCACTTTGTAGCCCAGGTTGGCCTTGAATGCATGGTGATCCTCCTGCCTCAGCCTCCTGAGTGCCAGGATTACAGGTGTGCTTTGCCACACCTGGCAAGCAGTCTTCATAAAAGTACAATTTTTAAAAGAAGGTTTTCTTAGTCTCCTTTCTAGTTGTCTTTCTTTTTTTCCTACTTCATTTTCACTGAGCTTTCTCCCAAATACCTTTAGGTAGGATAGTAAATATAAGGTAAGTAGGAAGGAGATAGAGAAAACCATCATTTAAAAATTGGATGTTTAGAACTGGGCGTGGTGGCACATGCCTTTAATCCCAGCACTGGGGAGGCTGAGGTAGGAGGAGCATTGTGAGTTCGCGGCCCGCTTGGGCTACAACGCCAGCGCAAGGCTGGCCTGAGCTACATAGTGCAACCCTGCCTCAAAAAACCAAGGCTGGGAGTTTGGCTCAGTGGCTTAAGTGCCTGACCTGGCAGGTGCAAGGTTGTGAGTTCAATCCCTGGTGCCACAAAAAAAAAATTGGATGTTTAAGAAAACCTGCAGCTAGCCAGGTGCAGTGACACATGCCTGTAATCTCAGCACTCGGGAGGCTGAGGCAGAAGGATTGCTGTGAGCTCAAGGCCAGTCTCGGCTACATAAGTGAGTGCAAACCCAGACTGTACTCCGTAGCAAGACCCTGTCTCAAAAAACAAAAAACAAAAGAAAACACCAAAAAAAAAAAAACAAACAAAAAACCGCTGTGGATTACTCAAGGTTACAATTGTTAGGAAAAAGGAGCTCAACAGGACAAGTTGATTACAGAACAAGCCTGAGGGACCATCCCTGCACTTTGAGCAAAGGGAATACCCTTGTACAGGTCAGGAGGTCTTTTACAGGTCACAGGCATTAAAGGGGAACTGTGAAAAAAAAGATCAAAAATAGGACTTTGAAGTGGCAGAGTTCAGTGGAGTGAGTGGTTATCTGCCAGGGATGGGCTGGCGAATGTGTAGGGAGTTGCAGTCACTTGTCAGGCGCAGGGTGAGTAACGATGGGAGGCGTGCACTGTGTCTTGGTTGTGTCTTAGTTCTGGGAAAAAGAAGAAAGGATCATCTGTGCTCAGTGGGCATTATCTACCCAGAAGTATACATTTGTAGCAGGTGTGGAAGCGCAGTGGGGGAGGGTGAAAGAGGTTTAATGTGATCGCTCTTCAGCCTAGAATGGTGGATTCCTTCAACAATGCTTTTTCCTCTGCCGTGCACTCAGAAAAAAACACATACTAAGTGTG
>RJWM01051476.1:0-10425 GCA_004363535.1 Dasyprocta punctata
CTAGGTGGACTTACAGTTGTTTGTAAAGGTGAAATACACAGCTTTCCAGAAGCCTGGGTGGACTGCCATCAGGGAATTTACCGGAAATGGTTTTTTGAAAATAAGGCCCTATGTTCAATTTCCCTCTGCCGGGCAGAGAGAGGCGAAGCCCCGCCTGGTTCAAACCACCTCGCCCCCATTCACCGCTGGCATAGACCCTGGTCCACGGCGCCTTGGCCACGGCTCAGTGGGCTCGGCGCCCACTACATGATCAGTGATAAATGGATGGAGGGGTACTGGCTGCTTCCTAGCCAAAGGCGAGCTCATCTGGGCCCCATCTCTGGCCAAATTTTGGGAGGCTCGGCTGTAAATAGGCAGCAGCTCCCTCTCTGGGGGCCACGCCCTGCTCAGTTCCGCATGAAACCTGGCGGTGGGCCAGGGCTGTGGCCAGATACTGACGGCGCCAGAACCGGCCCATCAGCGGTGCCCCGGAGGTGGGGACCGAACCCTGCGCTCTGGAGGTGGCCGGAGCGGGTCAGGGGGGCCCAAGACCCCCAGACTGTGCCAGCACCCCGGAGTTAGGCCCCAGTTCCTGGTTGAGTTTTCTAAGCCTGCTTTTGGCTCAGGTAGGGAAGGAGGAGGGAAAAACAGAAAATGGTGTAAGCAAGTTTCGAAATCTTAGATCATTTCATGAGTGACTCAGTATTTCCGTTTGGAAAAGTGCAAGAATTGGCTTTGGTGAAGAACTGGGCGCTGAACAAGGCCCTGGGTACCGAGGCGCGCTGCTCCCGCGCCCAGGCGGGTTTCCCCAGCTTCCAGAGGGACCCGTGCCCTTGATAAGCCGGGCTGGGGAGGGAGCAACGGCCGCAGGGCACTGCCCCGCCCGCTTCCTGTTCTGGCTGAGAGGAGCATTGAGATTGGCTTGCTCTTTCTGTTCTTTTTTTTTTTTCTTTCCATTTAAAACTATCCAACCTACAAAACCATTACCTTTAAAAAAAAAAAAAAAAAACCTTGTTCCGTTGACCCCGTCCTTGATATCCTCGTTGAAGGCTCGCGTCACGCCGCCCACCTTCGGGCTGTCCCAAGCCCATCGCTGTCATTCATTCGGGCGCATCACAGTTTTACTTTTGTCCCTCAGTGCAGGGCGAGAAGCCGGGGCTGGTTCCAGGCGCGGCCGGCGAGCCCACAGCCCTCACGCTGATTTCAGCTTTTCAGGCAAACTCTGTGCACGCAGCACTGAGGCTTTCACACGGAAGACACCCGGGCTTCCCACATTGTCACAGCTAAACGCAGCTTAGCGCCGCAAGCGCGGGAGTCTCAGACGGCTCATTAGCGGGGTCAGCGCCCCTAACGCGCCAGGTATGCAAATAAGCTTCCTCTGATGCAGGAACACTCTGATTCCATGAATGAGCTTGAGAATGTTACTGTGGAATTCATTTGCATACAGGTTTATCCTGTTTTTAAAGAAGTGGTGGTGGGGGGGGGAATACCAACTCCCTCCAGGTTTCCAGAACCAGTCTCCCCAGAGCAGTCTCCCTGGGAGGCGCAACATCTGGTGAGCCCGGAAGTGCTGAGCGCGGATAATCCGCAGTCTCCCTGGGGAGCACACATCCGCGCGTGGGCAGCGTTGCATCCCAGGAGTTAAAACCAGAGTCCTCAGACATGATTTTTGAAGAAAGACTCAAATTGTGAATTTTTTCTCCCTTTTTTGATTTTTGGATACACTATGTTTGTTTTGGGGCCCGGAAAGAAATGTACCCAGCGCAGTTGCTTATCCACGCAGTCCGTGCTTACCTGGGGAGGGAATGGGTTTAGATGCATTCATGCGGAAAACGCCCAAGCTAATCGCCCGCGTGGTGGAGGTGAAGACCGTGTAGAAACCCACTCAGTCACCGGATCCTTCCAGAGACCCCTGGGCTGTCGCAGGAGACGCCTACAGTAGCCTCTTGCGCTTTGTGTAAAAAACTTTTTAACCGGATGTGGTGGCGCACGCCTGCAATTTAGCATTCGGGAAGCTGAAGCAGGAGGATCGCTGCGAGTTCAAGGCCAGGCTGATGTGCATTGAGACCCTGTCTCAAAAAGACAAAAAAAAATTTCTATTAGTACGTGTTTGTGATGCATAATAAACATATTCAGTATGAGGAACCTGTGCCCCTTCCTGACCCCTACCTATCCTCTCTACCCCTAGATCCTTTTCCCACCTGTAAAAGGCCTGCTGTACCTCCCTGTGTTCCAGTATCATTTTTTTTTTTTTTTTTTGGTCTTTCTGAGATAGTTTCACTGTGCAGTTCAGGCTGCTTTGAACTTACTATGTAGCCCAGGCTGGTCTCGAACTCACAGTGATCTTCCTGCCTCAGCCTCCTGAGTGCTGGGATTACGGACGTGGGCCACCATGTCCAGCTGTAGTATCTATTTTTTATTTTTCTCTTCAAATTATTTTTACTTTGGTTTCCTCACATGAGAGAAACCATTCATAGTTAAACTTCTATGTCTGATTTATTTCACTCAGCATTATGGTCCTGGCATCTATTTTCCTATGAAGGATTCAAACATATCATTCTTTATGGTTGAGTAGTACTCCATTGTGTCATGCTTGGAATTCCAGCAATCAGACCTTCAGTCCCCCTCAGGGGGCTGACTCACCGTCCCCCAGGTCCGCCATGTCCAGAGGAGTGAAAAACGCTTCGCGTATGCACCACAAAGAAGCAGGTTGTGTAGCCGGGCGTGGTGGCGCACGCCTTTAATCCCAGCACTCGGGAGACTGAGGTAGGCGGAGCATTGTGAGTTCGAGGCCGGCTTGGGCTACAACGCGAGCGCAAGGCCAGCCTGAGCTACCTCAAAAAACCAGGGCCGGGAGTTTGGCTCAGTGGCTTAAGTGCCTGCCCTGGCAGGCTCGAGGTTGTGAGTTCAATCCCGGTGCCACAAAAAAAAAAAAAAAAAAAAAAAAAAAGAAGCAGGTTGTGGTAGAGTATGCCTGGAATCCCAGCACTTGGGGAGGCTGAGGCAAGACGATCTCAAATTAAAACCCGGTCTGGGCAATTTATTGACTTAGCAAAATCCTATCTTTAAATTTAAAAAGAGATAGGGATATAGCTTGTTGTAAAGGTCCTGAATACCAAGAGAAAAAGGAAAAGAAATGATAATAATGCATGAACCATCTAAAGAGGTTTCTATGTTAGATGGCGAGACTGAGGTCTAGGGGCGCTGTCAGCTTTATCTGAGAATTTACTGGTGGACAGGTGGAGCAGTGCGTGGTTCCAGGTCGCTCTGCCCCTGCTGCAAAGTTGGGTTCTGAAGTGGAGAGTGAGACGACGGAGACATGACGAAATGCTGCGTTTCCTATGTCAGGAGTTGGTCCCGTGACAGTGTCCCATAGACGGGTGTATTACAGTACCCAAAACAACCTGTGGTTTTTTTTTTTTGTTTTTTTTTTTTATGAAGTTAGAAGAAGATGCTGGCTGCACACAGTGGTGCTCGCCTGCGATCCCACCACTCTGGGAGGCTGAGGCAGAAGAGTGCAAGTTCAAGCCCAGCCTGGGCAATTTGGCAAGGCCCTGTCTGAAAATAAAAAACAAAACTGAGCTGGGGACCTAGCTCAGCATAAAGGCCCCGGGATCACTCCCCAGCACCACGAAGCAAAGCAGGGTTCCCAGGCACTGGCCTGGCACCCCACAGACCCTAGGTCCCACCACCAGTACCACAAAACAGAAGTCAAGTTGTGGTCCTGATAGCAACAGACATGTACTGAAAATCCATTTCCCTTCCTCTGTGGCCGCCTCGACCCCTGGTCTGTCCTCTCTCTGCAGTCACCCCTACGCCAGGTGAAGACGGTTTAAAGGAGCTGAATACCGGGTCAGTCTGGTTTTCCATGTCAGTGAGGCGGCTCCTTTGTGGTCCTTATTCCTGAAGTATCTTGAGACACGGGGTGGGGGGAAAGTTTCATTCATCTGTTAGGGCTTTAATTCAGCTATCAACGAAAACTTTCTCCACCCCCCCCCATTTTTCAGAAATCCATATCATTGTACCCAAGAAAGACAAATTGGGAAGCCAGCACTTACATTTTATAAAATTTTGTAGGAGAGAGGAAAGTAAAGCATGCTTTTAAGAAGCTTACATTGCTATTATTGTTTATTTGGCGGTGCTGGGGATCTTGCTTGTTTGTTTATTTGTTTGTTTTGAGACAGGATCTTGCTTTGTGGCCCAGGCAGATCTCAAATGTGCAGTGATCCTCCTGTCTCAGCCTCCTGAGTGCTGGGATTACAGGCATGGGCCACCACAGTCAATTGGTGCTGGAGACTGAACATGAATTCTCTCACACTCTACCGAGACAAGTACTCGACCACCTCCGTGGGTCCTCGGCTCCTGTTTTTGTCATTTTTAATACCTGAGAAAAATAATTATGGTAAATATCAGGTGAAGACAAACGGTACTAGAAAACACTGTCATCTGTAGAAATCCATAAACAAAATAGAAACAGTATATTCTGTGTGTTTTGTGTTGTGTTCATTGTTGTTCTCTGTAGTTTTAATTTTCTGCAATGGTTAGAGAGGCTCTCTAATTACCAAAGCAGAAAAGTTGTTTTTAAGAACTGTACATTAGCTGGGCGTGGTGGCCCACGCCTTGAATCCCAGCACTCAGGAGGCTGAGGTAGGCGGAGCATTGTGAGTTTGAGGCCTGCTTGGGCGACAGAGTGAGCAAGGCCAGCCTGAGCTACATAGTGCAACCCTGCCTGGAAAACATAGGGCCTGGAGATTGGCTCGTTGCTTAAGTACCTGCTTGGCAGGCCCGAGGTTGTGAGTTCAATCCCTGGTACCCCCTGCCCCCCAAAAAAGAACTGTGCATTGCAAGCCAGGCAAGGTGGCTCCTGCCTGTAATCCCGGTGCTCTGGGAAGCTGAGGCAGGAGGATTGTTGTGAATTCAAGACCATCCTGGGCTACAAAGTGAGTTCAAGGCCAGCCTGAACTGCATAGTGAGACCCTGTCTCAAAAAAAAAAAAAAAAAAAAAAAAAAAAAGAACTGTACATTGCTTATTGCAGTGTGTGGCCTCTGATCTTTTCAGTTAACTGTAAAATCTGAGTGCTCTTGTATTTGGAAGATGGTAGACACACAGACATAATCATGAGGCTCTTCTAGCTTACTGTGGATTGACTCCTAATAATTCTGATTTATCTATTGCAGCTTCCACCACATTCAGTTAACATTTGTTCATCACATTTACAGTTTAACTCTGTAGACATCATTCAATCCCCAGTACTGAGAAAAAAAATTTTTTTTTATTTATCAGATCGTTACCTATTTGCCAAATCTCTCTAGCTTTTTCTTATTTTCTTAGTCTTAGGAACTGTAGATGATCATAAGTAAAGAAAATGTCAGAAAATGTAAAATGTTTTCAAAAGATTTAAGAATTCAAGGGTCACGGGACAGATTAAAAAAAAAAATCAGACCTCTCCTTTTAAAGACAGCTACAAGTTTAAGACTCAGAAAACCATCTCAGCTCCCTTCCCAGAGAACGAGTGTGCACATTTGTTTTACATTCCTGTTTAGCCATTCGTTATCGCCACACGTGGTTAGTACCGAGAACGTCCCCGCAAACGGCCCGTCTGTGACTAAGGAAACACTACCCCGAGCCGGGCGGCGATCATGCCGCGATAGGCGCAGGAGTATCAGCGGGGCCAGGAGCCTCGCGGCCGCTATCTCACAGCCCCGGCAGCCGGAGCCCGGCGCGTGGCAAGGAGGCAGCGCATGAACCCGAACCAGGACAAGTTTGCTACGATGATTTCAGGCCCTGCAGCCACTAGCTCCATCCTGGATTTGGCGTGACGCCGACACGCCCGAACACACAGTCCCGGCGGCGGCGCTGCCCTGGGTCGGACCCATCAGCAGCTCTGCTCGGTATTACTTCTGCTTACAGTGCCGAGCGCTGAGCCCAGGGCCTCGGGGACGCGCGGCAAGGGCCCGACACTGAGCTCCGAAGGACCGCAGGTGACATTTTCTGAGTGGATTCCGAGGGTTTTGCTGCATATCTCAAAAATGAAGACAGGCATAAGGGTTTTGATAATTTGAGAAAATTAAGAGGTGGGCGCAAATTGTTTTCTAATGTGTTGGAATGGAAGGAAACGGAAGTTAAGAGTGAATTTGGATATCATCTTTTTTATGATCAAAATGCTGTCTGTGGCTGGGCATGGTGTCCCCTTCCTATAATCGCAGTACTCAGGAGGCTGAGGCAGGAGGATTGCTGAGAGTTTGAGGCCACTCTGGGCTACAAAGTGAGTTCAAGACCAGCCTAGACTACAGAGCAAGACCCTGTCTCAAAAAGCGAAACAAAACAAAACAAAACAAAACAAAACAAAACACTCGTTGATATATGAGTAATGTTGCCTAAATATTAGTAAGAACAACTTTATTCCAATCTTGATTTCTTTGAAGTTAAAAGAGGATTTATCTCCTTATGTTAAGGAGTATATCTTACAGTGCTATTATTTTTATAAATTTTTTAAATTTTTATTTTATTTTTTATTGCTTTTCTTTTTTAAAAACTACTTTATGGTTTTATTGGACTTAATATTTGGTCAAGAGGGCCGGGAGTTTGGTTCAGCAGCTTAAGCGCCTGTCTGGCAGGTGCGAGGCTGTGAGTTTGATCGCCGGTGCTGCAAAAAAAAAAAAAAAAGAGTAACAAATATTTGGTCAAGAGCCCGGCGTGGTAGTGCATGCCTTTAATCCCAGCACTCAGGAAGCTGAAGTAGGTGGAGCGTTGTGAGTTCGAGGCCAGCTTGGACTACAATGTGAGCGAAAGGCCGGCCTAAACTACATAGTGCGACCCTGCCTCAAAAAACTAGGGCCAGGAGTTTGGCTCAGTGGCTTAAGTGCCTGCCTGAGAAGTGTGAGGTTGTGAGTTCGATCCCTGGTGCCAAAAAAAAACAAAAAAAAACCTACTTTATTTTTGACATTGGGCTTCAACCTAAGGCCATACAGTAGGTATGCTAGGCAAGTATTCAACCACAGAGCAATGCCCCAACCCCTGTAGAGATTATTTTAAGGAAAAACAACTCTGAAATACTGCTGTCTCTCCAAAGATAATATTTTAGTTTGTTGGGCATGGAGATACACACCAGTAATCTCAGCTACGCAGGAGGCTGAAGCAAGAGAATAGCAAGTTCCAGGCCAGCCTGGAATATTTACTGAGACACTCGCTCAAGACAGAACAAAAAGGCATGGGGCTGTAGCTCAAGGTGCCCGAGTTTATCCTCGCTACCACAAAAATAAAATTAAAATTAAAGGTTAATTTTTTGAGACAGGGTCTCAGTATGTGTCCTACGCTGGCCTTGAATTTGTGGGGATCCTTTTGTTGGTATTCTAGATGTGCTCCCCCACACCCAGGGAAAAAAAAGAAAAAACTTATCTATGAGGCAGCTCTCATGAATTGTCAGAGTGTCTTTTTTTGTTTGTTTTGTTTTGATTTTTTAAAATTAATTTTATTTTAAAGGTAGTAAAATCAAACAAAACATAACAGAAAAAGTCAATCAAAACAAAGCAGTAGAACTGGTACAGAACTTCAAAGCCGGATACTAGGAAAACTATAGCTGCTATAGAATATCTTGTTATCTTCACAATAGTTGACCATTCCATCAGGTATAGTAAAATCAAACCAAAAACAAAACAGAATAAAACCAATCAAAACAGAATACTGAATAAAGCAAAACAATCAGAATAAAGCAAAACAGTGAGAACAATATTGGGCCTCAAAGACAAGACAGAAGGAAATCCCCCATATTTGCTATATTGCATACTGTCATCTTCTCAAGAGATGGCTCAGACTGCTGGCCCCAGGCCTGCAAAATCAACCAAACAATACAAGCATTTAGTTGCTTTATGTATCTTAGTTAATATCAACTTAGCCAGACCGCCGAAATAATAGCCAAACTATTATTTCTATATGACCAAAGAATATAAAAAAAGTTTAATGTTTACACACACACACACACACACACACACACACACACACACAGCAGGTTGCTTACGGGATGGGGTGGGGGTTGACTGTCCCGTAGGCTCACAGGAGGCGCTGACTTTTCTCTTCCTTGAACCCGCTGTACCACTTACCAGGAAGGCTGACTAGTTGTCTTCTGGTTGTTTTGGTTTTCTGAGACAGGGTCTTGCTCTGTAGTTCAGGCTGGCCTTGAGCTCACTATGTTATCTGGGATGGCTGCCCCAGCCTCCCAAGTGCTGAATTACAGGTGTGTGCCACCATGCCCGGGTCATAGTATCTTTTAATACAAGGCAGGTGCAGAGATACTGAGACACAGAGGTGGAGACAAACTATTATTTCTATATGACCAAAGAATATAAAAAAAGTTTAATGTTTACACACACACACACACACACACACACATATTTTCTTTTTTAAGATAGGGTCTCACTATGCAGTTCAGGCCCAGGCTGACCTTGAACTTGCAGCAGTCCACCTGTCTCAGCCTCCCAAGTGCTAGGATGACAGGTGTGTGCCACTTGCCCAGGCTGACCTTGAACTCATTATTCTCATCATTCTCCTACCTCAGCCTCCTGAATACCCAGGATTACAGGTGTGCACACAAATATTTTTATTTTTTCTTTTGAGACAGGCTCTCACTCTGTAATTCAGGCTGATCTGGAAGTCACTATGTAGCCCAGGCTGGCTTCGAACTTGTGGCGATCCTCCTGCCTTAGCCTCCAGAGTGTCAGAGTGACAGCTGTGCACTTGGCACCACACCCAGCTTCAAATATACTTTTTAAAAAAAAAATTACAACTATCATGTATTGTTAGAAATAATTCCTAATTTTCTGAGGTCAAAAGTAAGAGCGGTTTCGTTTTCAGTATCAAAGGTTAGTCAGCCCCACTAAAAAGCCCCTGACAAGTTTTCTCTTTTTTCTTTTTTTTTGGTACCAGGGATCGAACTCACAACCTTGCACCTGCCAGGCAGGCGCTTAGGCCACTGAGCTAAACCCCCGGCCCTATTTTTTGAGACAGGGTCTCAGTATGCAGTTCAGGTAGGACTTGAACTCACTTTGTAGCCCAGGTTGGTCTCGAACTCGCAAAGATCCTCCTGCCTCAGCTTCCTGAGTGCTGGGATTAAAAGTGTGCGTCACCATGCCCAGCTCCTGGCAAGTTTTCAAATGGCAGAGATAACTTCAGAAGAAAATTCCTAAGTGCACCTTGTCTTCTTTGCTTCCTCAGACCATTATGACAGGCTTGCGACTGACGAAGTCTGCTTTCTCTTAGGGATTTAAGGCCATAGATTTTACTTCTTTACTTATTTATTTTTGTCTTGTGAGACAAGGTTTCACTATGCAGTTCAGGCTGGCCTTGTGCTCTCTTTGTAGCCCGGGCTGGTCTCGAACACTCAGTGATCCTCCTGCCTCAGCCCCCAGTGCTGGGATTATAAGGTGTGTGCCACCACGCCAGCTTCATGGATTTTATTTGTTTGTTTGATTGTGGTATTGAAGATTGAACACAAGAGCTTTACACAGAGCTGTATATCAGCCCATTTGTGATATTTTATTTCAAGACAAGGTCTCACTAAATTGGTAAATTGCCAGGGCTAGGCTCAGAATTGCTATCCTCCTGTTCCACAGTTCTGGGATTTCAGCCATGAGCCTCCAGCATGCTCTGACATACCTGGCTGAGTCTTGGAGTTTTAATCTTCTCTCCTACTCTTTCTTCTTTGCCTATGGGTTTTTAAATATTTATTCTCATTCTCTCTCTTTGTCTTTTTTTTTTTAGTGTTTTTGAGCCCAGGCTGGCCTTGAACTCAAGGCAGTACTCCTGCCTCAGTTTCCTCAGTCTAGGAATGACAGGCATGTGCCACCATACCTGGCTATACTCTTGTTTACAGTGAAGGTATTTAATTAAAAACTAAATAATCACGTACTTTTATAATCCCAGCACACTGAGAAGCTGAGACAGGAGGATTGCAAGTTCAAGCCCAGCCTGGGGAACGCAGCAACTCAGAGATCCTGTCTCAAAATAAAAACTAAAAAAGGTCTGTTGGTGTAGCTCTGTGGGAAGCCTCTGGGTTCAATCCCCAGTGCCTCCAAAAAATAAAATAGCACAAGCAAAATAAAATAAAAAGCCCAAGCTGGGTATGGTGGCGCACGCCTTTAATCCCAGCACTTGGGAGGCTGAGTTAGGCGGAGCATTGTGAGTTCGAGCCCGGCTTGGGCTACAACGAGAGCACAAGGCCGGCCTGAGCTACATAGTGCGACCCTGCCTCAAAAAACTAGGGCTGGGGTTTGGCTCAGTGCCTTAAGCGCCTGCTCTGGCAGGCGCGAGGTTGTGAGTTCAATCCCCGGTGCCGCAAAAAAAAAAAACAAAACAAAAGCCCAGTCGCAGAGCCTAGCGTGTGGCATGTTCAAGGCCCTGGATTCAGTCTCCAGTACTGCAAAATAATTAAGTAATAAATACATACCTAG
>RJWM01051477.1:0-10418 GCA_004363535.1 Dasyprocta punctata
GAACTCACAACCTCGCACCTGCCTGACAGGCGCGTAAGCCGCTGAGCCAAACTCCCAGCCCTAGTTTTTTGAGGCAGGGTCGCATAGTATAGCTTTGGCCAGCCTTGCGCTCGCTTTGTAGCCCAAGCCAGCCTCGAACTCACAATGCTCCTCCTACCTCAGCCTCCCGAGTGCTGGAATTAAAGGCGTGCGCCACCACGCCTGGTTCTTCTACAGCTCTTGATATTGTTGATTCCTCCTTAACATCCTCTTCCAGGAAAGCACATATTCCATGAAAGTACACGATTTTTTTGGTCCCAAGTGACAGAAACCCATCTCTGACTGTGTTGGCAAGAGCTGGAATGAATGAGCTCATGTGAGAAGTTCTTGGAAAACAGAAATGTGGATGGAGCTCAGGAGTGACTGAATAGAGACCATGGTGGCAAGATTCTGCAGGTCCACTTCCTCTTTTTCTGTCATGATTTTGTTGAAATCAGCCTGTGTGTGTGATAAGAGACATGGTTATCAATGACTTCTGACTTCTGACATCATAGAAGACCTGAGAACTTCTTTCACTGACCCCAAGGTTAAAGTCTCAAGAAGAGGCTGATTAGCCTATCATGAGTTAGGTACCTTTTCCTGGACCAATTACTGTAGCTGGTTGACCGCAGTTAGTTGTAGTCTGGTAGGTAGGGCCTATAAGAACAGCAGTTCCCAACTGAATCACCTGGTTAAAAGAATTTTCTCCACAATAATGATACTCTTGGACAGGTAGAAGAAGAGCTATTTATTATTTTAACCATTCCTTTTCATTCTCTTTGTAATTCTATTTATTTTGTTTAATTTTGTTTTTCAAGGGAGCAACTTGCTGTGTAGTCCAGGCTGGCCTTGACCTCATGGTGATCTTCCTGCCTCAGCCTTCTGAGTTCTAGGATTACAGGTGTGGGCCACTATGCCTGGACTCTTTCTACTTCTTTTTTATAGCCACCTCTTAAATCCTAATATTTACCAGATACGTCAGTTGGAATGAAGTATAGCAGAAAGTAACCCAATAAAGCAATGGCAACTTGAGAATGACAGTAGATTAACACTCATATAAATGTCCAGATACTTGCAGTCTCTACTTCAGGAAGTCTTCATGATCACAGGCCTCTTTCAATGAACTGCCATATACTTTCTCAGAAATGGTCCTTATTCTTGTGATTCAAGGCAGCCTCTAAGTTCCAGAGGGAAAGATGGAGGAGAGATGAAGGAAGAAGTAGATATAGAGCATGAATCATCTTTGATGGAAATTTTCAGGAAGCTGACACTTGACATTATTTTAGCTAGAACATGGTCACACCTGGGTGCAAGAGAGTTTGGAAAATGGAATCTTTCTTCTGGAAGATCATGTGATCAGTTAAAAATCTGTTATTATGAGAAGAAAAGCTAGGCCCACAGGTTCTTATTCACTTTTTTCCTCTTGGTTGGCCTCATTCACATTCAGGGTTTCAGTTTTCACCTACACAAAGCTTTCACCTACATGACTTCTGATTGCCTCTCTTTAGTCTTCAGTTCAAGGTTCAGACCCTTGAACTTCAGATTCATTTATCCCACTGTCTACTGGACACCTGGATAGTCTCAGGAACCTTGAACTTAGCATGAATCATACTGATCTCCCACCAAATTTAAGTCTTTCAGTTTAAAACAGTTGATCAGCATTAAACCTAGAAAGTAGACCATTTCAACATTTTCTGTAGGAGGGAATTATGATATACTGAAGAGAGTTGGTGTGTTAGATTTGGCCAGAGCTGGGCGCAAACTAGGTTCTGCTTCCCTTTGACTATGAGAATTTAGGTGAATTTCTGTATTAGTTTGTTATTTTTTATATTTGGACATCCCTGCAAAGCTTCATGCACTCATCAGTGGGGCTATTGGGAGGTGGCTGGATCATGGGTGTGTGATACTGGGTGTGTGACAATTGGGTTAGTCCACTGATTAGCTTAGTGTAGTTCTAGATGTGGATAATTGGAAGATCCACCTTGGATGTGGGTAGCCTCATCCAATAGGTCTATAGCCTGGATGGAATAAAAAGGAAAATGGAGACTCATTACTTTTTTTGTCTGCTCTGCCATGGACTGTTTCTCCTCTATGATACCCCTCTGCCATGCTGCCTTGCCTTGGAGCCAACCAGTCATGCACCAATATTATAATCCAAATATTGTAATTTTTTTTTTGTCCTCCTCATGGCTTGAGAAATTTTATATTTGTAATCCCATTGAAATGTTATTGGAATTCTAGCAAGTTAATTCCAATCTACCACCTCTAGTTCAACCCATGGTGAGATTATATACACAGAGACATATTCAAAGTTATGGGCAGCCAAGGGATCCTGAATCTGGTCCAGGTGAGGATACATAAAATAAAGGCCCTGATTCAAGGCCTCACCCAGAATTTACTATTTTGTGAAGAAGGAGTGGCTCAGGGATGAGTGATGGTGAGGTTGGCGGGAATTATGTGAGCTATGTGAGCTGAGCTGGCCAGGTGGAGAGTAAGCACCTCTGCAATATGCAGGGAGAAGGATAGGCAGAAAGACCAATCTGCATAATTCAATTGAGGTAGCTTTTAAATGATTTAGGAGGCTGTTGCTTTAGTTTCTGATACGTAAACTTTTGCACCCTGGGAAGTCATAACTTCTTATCCTTTGGCTCAAACCAGTTGATATTCCTGAAGTTATGTGGCTGTGCCAACCTGCTGTGCTCAACTGTTTATAGGAAATACCATGCTGGGTGCAACGAAACAGAAAACTATCGGCTGGCTTCAAGGATTACATATCAGTACCTTAGCTAGCCTTGTTTGCAATGCTTAGAGCCAATTGAAAGGAAAAGGAAATAGCATAGTCAGCTCTGTACCCATCACTGCATTGAGACAGGGTTTGGTTTAACTAATGCTAAAGCAATTGCTCTGCATTCAAGGGGAGCTGCCCAGGTTTTCTCCTGCAGACTGAAACCTCTCCAAACTGTGAACTGAAATAAACCTTTTCCCTTTTAACTTGTGGGTGTTAGGCATTTTGTCCCAGGAATGAGAAAAATAACTCAGACATAGTTTTCTAGAGCTGATATCTCAAAGTTACACAAAATGATGGCTTAAGCGGAAATTTCTTGTCTGATATTCCTAAAGGTTAGACGTCCTGGTTCAAGATGCCAGCAGCATTGTTTATTCCCAAGGACTGTGAGGAAGGATCTATTCCATGTCACTTTCCCAGCTTCTGGTGATTGACTGGAGACCACTGGCCTTCTTTCATTTGTAGATGCATCACTTCAGTCTCTGCTGTCATCTACACGCATGTCTCTAAACGTCTGCTTTTTTGAGGGTCACCGGTCATATTGGTTTAAGCCCTATCCTAATGACATCATTTACACTTGTTTACCTCTGTAAAGACTCTGTCTTCATTTTGAGGTACTGAGGGTTAGAACTTTCACATGAATTGTTAGAGGGACATAATTCAACCCACAAGCCATCTTCAAAGGATAATAAAATGATACAAAATAAGGATACTGATAATGAGACCCACGTGGCAGAGTTATTGTAATGTTTAAGATATTATAAATGAATTTTTCAGGCAAAAGATAGGTATCCAATAGATGCCAGTTTCCTTCTACCTAATTGGAGACTTCACTGAAATTTTGAGGCTCCTGGAGAAAAGAAATGTTTCAGAAATATTACAAAAACCAAAGGTGAGTCAGGTGTGGTGGTGCATGCCTGAAATCCCAGGTACTTGAGTGGTTCTGGCAGGAGAATCGCAAATTCAAGACCCTGTCTCAAAATAAAAAATAAGAACTGCTGATGCTATAGCTCAGTGGTAGAGTGCTTGCCTAGAATGCACAAGGATCTGGGGTTCAGTGTCTAGCACTGTAAAAGCAATAAAACAACCACTAGAGGATGACACGATAGTGCATATTTTTTACTCTTTTGTCTTCCAGCTCCTGAAACCCTTTCCCATGTTGGACATATTTTACCTAATGACTTTGAGAGCAAGTAGAGCTTGTTGCCTGCCCTGAAAGCTAAAAATAACAACTCCCTGGTGATCACAGATGAGTCCCAGAGTGATTGGGACCCTTTCTGTATAGCCTTCAAACCTTGTGTTCTATCCCCTCTGTCTCCAGACATTCTGAGCTACCAATGTCCTTTATAAATTTATCTTCTGCTTAAACCACATGCAACTAAGAACACTGACCTATGCAACATCCCAAAGATGAAATTTTAGGCACCAAAGAGTGCTCTAATATGGGCGTGGCCTAAACAACCATCTGCATACTCAGGTGATGCTCTGCCTTACACTCAGACAACAGAACGACTGACATCCAGTGACCTGCACCGCTGGCAACTGCAAATACACAAGCGTGACCAATGAGGATATGGCAGTACCAGTCACACTTACCAAAGTGATAAATGGGAGAGTCATGTTGGGTGGTCCAGCAGAGCTGATGAAAGAACAATCTAGAACGCTTCTTTCCCCAACCTCAAAGTGAGGTGGCGAGTCCATCTCACTCGGTCAGGAGTTGCCTGATGATAATGAGGAGAGACAGTTGTGGGTGGATGGGGCAGAATGAAAGAAATGCTATCTTTCCTCCCAGAGGGAAGAGATTGCTCCTGCTTGTGATGTACTTCAGAGAAAACATTTAGCATTTAGATTGACTAAAACTGCTTATAAAACATCATTTCCTTCTCTGTTTCTTGCGTTTTCATAATTGACATTGTTATTTCTTTGAATCCTTAATGACTCCACAAGGACGTGCATAACATTTAGGGGACAATTTCGAAAGTGAATGTGAATGGCAGAAACGCAGAGTCTGCGTGTGGGTAAATAAAATCTTAGGACTCCAGGGAGATCCTATGTAGAGACACAGATTTAGAGTTTCTGAGCCAGATTAGGCCACACAGTCATAGGCTCAGGTCCTTTTGTTTTTATGGATAAGTAAATGCAAGGCCAGAAAAATTAATAACCCAGAGTCCTAGCATCCACTTGGGACCTGTGCCTCATTCCTGACTGATATTCTTCTTTATACCATCCTGCCTCAGAACCAGCCAAACAACCAATAAAACCAACCAGCCAGTGGAACACATGCAGGGGAGTGGAAATGCTGCCTGGGCAGATGGATTTTCTATATTTGAGGGAATGGGGCAGGGGTCAGTGCATTTGAGATTCACTGAGGAGTCATCCTAAGAAAGCCCTTCCAGTCCTGCTAGGTCCTCCGAAATGGAGGGCCATTCCTCGTTCCAAGCCGCTTGCAAAGACCTAAATGAAGGCTGTTGTTAAACAAATAAGACCCTAACCTTTCACTAATGTAAAAAGATGAGTTGTCCAGGTGCTGTCTCCTGTCTGGATCAGCTTAATGCCCAGATGGGCATTCTTCTCCACTTCAGCCTCCTTAGCCAAGGGGTGAAACTACAAACCTCCTGTCAAGTACTAGTGTTCTTGCTTTGCTCCACCTCCCCAGTGGGGTCCTGCCCCTGGCTGATTCTCCTTCATTGTGATGGCAACCCTAGTAGAGGTGTAAATAGCTGCCTTTGGGTCCGATTCTCTCGTCCTGTCCTCCTTCCCCTCATCTCTATCCTCCTGCTCTAAGGCTCCAGCTTGTCATCAGGTGTTTCCTGCTGATAGGGACAGGATGTATGGCTGCTGGTACCCACCAGCATCTACGCTGAGGCTGCCAGAGCCCAGTGATGAACGCTGTCATATCTGTGCCAAAGGTACTGCTTTCTCCAGCAACCAGGTCCATTTTTGTGTCAATACTGGTGTGGTCTCACTTTCTAGAACTCAGGCTGGAGCATCTTAGGCAATAGCTTTTCTTGGCTCCTTTAAAAGTCATGGTGGCCCCCCTGACTCTGAAACTCACTTGATCCTCAGTCAAAGGGTTTGGACCTTCCAGGAACCAGCTGAAGGATCGCCTTGGAGGCAGACACCTGGTTTTGCATAATTACCTTCTTTGTCTTTGAACCAAATTCGGTTGCTGTTATGGTTTATATCTGGATTTCCCCCCCAAAGCCTCATGCATTCACAAGCAGGGCTTTTGAAGGATGATTGAATCATGGGGGTACCATAGCTAAATATGACATTAGCAGGTGGGCCTTGGTCAGAAGAGGTGGGTCACTGGGGGTGTGATCTTATAAGGTGTATCTCTCTCCCCAGGTCATCCTTTCTCTCTCTGCTTCCTCTCTGCCATGATGTGAGCAACTTTCCTTCTACAAGACCTTTCCATCATGCCTTCCTGTTTTGGAACTGGCCAACTATAGATTAAAAACATGAGCCAAAATTAACTTCTCCCTTAAATTGTGGGTGTCAGGTATAGTGTCCCAGCAATGAGGAAGTGACTAAGATAGTCGCTTAACTTTCTAAAGCAGACTCAATTTCTATTTACTGGTGATTTTCAGCAAACATCTTAGCTGCTCTAGGTCTTATTTTCTGTGAAATGGAAATACTTATCTCAATGAGTGATTGTGAAACTTAGAATGAGATCAAGTACCCTATGAGCCAGGCATGGAATAAATATTCAGTGAATATGGTAAATTATTCCTAGCAAACGCCTCAGCCCAAACAGCTCTTTAAACACAGCTGATTCCTATGATTACTTGTATTATTTTTAATAGTTTTGTTTCCATTTATTGAGCTCTTTCTGTGTGCCATGGATCATGCCGAGTATCTGGCATTTATTGTCTCATTGATTTCTCACAACAGCTCTGTAAGGTAGGTATAATTGAAAGCTTTGATTTTAAGACGAGTAAACTGAGATCAAGTGGACTTGTCCAAGGCCATCTGTCTCCAAAGTGGTGGGATCAGTTTGAATCCAGAATGAAAAAACTCCAAGATTTGTGACCTTAGTTGCCCTCATATACTCTACTGTCACTTGGAGGTGAAAACACTTTAGTTCGTCCCTTGCTGCAATTTTTTTTGTGTGGGGATTGGTGGGTGGGATGGTGGTTATGTGTGCTGTGTGTCTGAACTATTATTACTGAAGAAAATTCTGTACACTGAGGTCACTGAGGAAGTCTCCACAGATGGCATCATTGTTCTCCGGCTCTCTGGAGTGTTTCGCTGTTTGTCCAGATGTGCTGGATCCCAGGTGCCTCTCTCCCTTCCTGATCTAAGCCAAGACAAGCACATTACCCTGGATGGAAAGGATGTTCTCCTTCATCAGTCTCTCCCCAAACTGGCCTTAGCCTTTGGTTTCCACAGCAGCGGTGGAAGGAGAGGGAGTGGAGATCTCAGCCTCTCTGTATTTAAAGTTTTTTTTTTTTTTTTTTTGCAGCATCGGGGATTGAACTCACAACCTCGAGCATGCCAGGGCAGGTGCTTAAGCCACTGAGCCAAACTCCCGGCCCTGGGTTTTTGAGGCAGGGTCGCACTATGTAGCTCAGGTCATCCTTGCGCTCGAGTTATAGCCCAAGCCAGCCTCGAACTCACAACACTCCTCCTACCTCAGCCTCCCGAGTGCTGGGATTAAAGGCGTGCGCCACCACGCCCAGTTCATATTTAAAGTATTTTTTAAAGAATGTATAGTCAGAATGTTGTTTTGCTTTTTAAATTGTCATAATTTGCTTTGTCTTTTTTTTATTCATTTGTTTGAATGTGCACATGCTACGTAAGCACTCTAGCACTGAGCTGCATTCTTGGTCCTGTTCTGTGTGTGTGTGTGTGTGTGTGTGTGTGCGCGCGCATGTGTGTGTTTGATAACTTTTTGTTTTAATGCAATTTCAGACTTAAAGAAAAGTTACAAGAGTAGTGCAAAGGATTTCCACAGCCTCTTCACTCAGAGTTACTAATTGTTCACATTTGGCCCCATGTGTTTCCTTTCACTCAGTTGCTCTTTTTGCACCTTTTCTAAACCATTGAAGAGTACTTTCATGGTGTCAGGTCCCCTTACTTCTTAATACTTCAATGTCTGTTTCCTGAGAACTACCATATAACCATGGCTGTTACCAGAACCAAGAAATGTTACATTTGACACTAGACTATTACCTGATCTATGGTTCATATTCAAAATTCTTTTCTATTGTCATAATAATGTCCTTTGTAGATATCTTTCCAGGTCCAACACCCATTTCAGGATTACATACTGCCTTGTTTTGTTTTGTTTTGTTTTGTTGAGGTTCTGGGAATTGAATACATATGGTAGGCAAGCTCTCTACCGCTGAGTTACACTTGAAGTCCTACCTACTGCTTTATACGTTCATTTCACTTTAATTTCCTTTAATCCTCAGCCTTTCATTGTATTTTTTGGCTTGACATTTTGTTTTTGTTTTTGTTTCTGCTTGCTCTGGCAAGGATTAGATTCAATGGCACTCTACCACTGAGCTAATATTTCATTTATTTTCATTTGGAGGCAGGGTCTTGCTAAGTTGCCCAGGCGGGCCCCAAACTTTCAGTTCTTCTGTCTCAGCCTCCCAAGTAGCTAGGATTACAGTCATACGCCACTATGCTCAGCCTAACCTGCTTCTAATCTTCAGAAATTTTAAGATGAACCCGTGGAGGTGCTACGTCTCAAGAAGTTGAGCCCCTCTGGGTTCAACCTCCAGTACTGGAAAAAACCCATCCAGTTATGTGGTACTATGAGCCTAAATCTGGGCTTGTCTGGTATTTCCTCATGATCAGGTTCAGGTTCTACATTTTGGGCAGAAATACCACTGAAGCAATCCCACGTCCTTCTAAGTACATTGCATCCATGTGGCACATATGTCAATTTGTTTCAGGATTGGGGATGCTAGGTTTGGTTACTTTTTTTCTAATATAAAGTTATTATTTACCCTTTGTAATTAATAAATAATTCATGCCAGCCTTTTGTTCATTTGTTTGTTTGATACAGGGTCTTCCTAAGTAGTTCAGGCTGAACTTGAACTCACAGTGATCCTCCTGCCTCAGCTTCACAAGTACTGGGATTATAGGCATGCGCCACCACATCTGGTTTCTAGATTCTTTCTTTCTCCACCTTTTTTTCTTTGCCAAAAATGTCCACAATGCCTCTGCTATTTGGCCTAAAGTGGGAACTCTGCTGATTCTAGAAGAAAATCTCCATAGTTTTTTCAGTCTACTCTTTCTCACCACCACCGTTTTTTGTTTTTGTTTTAGCAGAGCTGGGGATTGAGCCCAGGGTCTCACACACAGGCAAGTGCTCTATCACCAAGCCACACCTCCAGTCCTCCCCAATTGTTTTATTTGAGGTATAACTTACACACATCTCATGTATATACAAAAGTTTAAAGATGTTTTTGGGAGAGAGCTGTGGAGAATGAACTCAGAAGCTTGCACATGCTATGCAAGTGCTCTACATCCCCAGCCCAGTTTAGGAGATGTTTTCATATGTATGTACCCATAACCACCACCCAAACCAAGATACAAGATGTTTCCCACTCTCTGAGTTCCTTGTTCCTTCTCAGTTAGTTCTCTTTTTATAAAGGCAACCATCATTTTGACCTCTGAATGTTTTGCTTGATCTTGAATTTTATATAACAAAATTATCTAGTTTTTCATGCCTGGCATTTTCCACTCAACATTATCTCCATGGGATTCATCTATATGTTGCATGTAGCAGTTGTGTGTTCTTTTTCATTGCTGTGTAGTGTTCTATCATAGAAGTATATCATGATTTCTTTATCGGTTCTACTATTGTCAGGCATGGGTAATGTCAGGTGTTTTACTGATTGTGAATAAGACTACTCTAAACTATTTATGTACATAAGCACTAATTTATATTGTATATCCAGGAGTGAAATTGTTGGGTCTTCTGTATCTTCTTTTTTTTCTGGATGAACTTCTTGAAAGGATGGGTGGTTCTTTCTCTCACCATTACTACATCCTCATTTTCCTTTGATTTCTCAGGAAAATTCTCTTGGCTTCTGTCTCCATTGCCCTTGCTGCTGAAGTGGTTCCTGCTTAGCCCATCAATGAGCTTCCTCTGGTTAAAGCTAAGGGCCCCTTGGGTTCCCCTCCTCATGACCTACCTGCAGTGTTGGATGACACTGACTACTTTTCCTCTAAGTGTAGCACCGTAACTTTCTCCTGAGCATCCTACCTGTCTTCTGGCACTTCTTCATTCTGCCCCTGAAGTGCTGCTGTTCTCAGGGTCTTGAAGCACGGGGAAACTAATTTCCTCATTCTTCATTAGTGGTCTCAAAACACAAGACCTGTTTTGCTTGGTCCCATAGTGTTCAAATAATGTTTAATCCGAAGATCCGTAGCTCTCCATTTAGGTGGTGCATTATTTTTAGTTCTCACTGCAGTTGCCACCACCCTATGATTTTACCTGAGCTACTTTATGCATCTAAATTATTTTCCTGGCCCTGGTTGATATCTGAGTTTGCAACTCCTCCACTAATGTTTCCCTCCAGGGATGGCATTTTCTTTCACAGTCTCGGTTGTATCTTGCTGATGGCTTCCATATCTAATTCTTTAGTTTCCTCCC
>RJWM01051478.1:0-10418 GCA_004363535.1 Dasyprocta punctata
GAGAGCTACACCCCCAACTCTTTTAAAATTTTTAAAATTTGACTCAAGATCTCACTGAATCCCCCAGGCTGGCCTCAAGTTTGTGATCCTCCTGCCTCTTCAGACTCTCAAGTAGCTGGGATTGCAGGTGTACACCCCCACATCTACCCATTTTAATCATTTTTAAGTGCATGATTCAGCAGCCTTCCGTGAATTTGCAGTGTTATGGAAACCATTGCCACTACTTTTAGAACTTTTTTATTCTAACAAACGGAAACTCTGTGCTCACTAAGCAAGAATGCTCCGTTCTCCCTCACCCCAGCCCCTATTACCAACATTCTCCTTTCTGTCTTTCAATTTTCCTGTGATTCTAGATACTTCATGTAAGTGGAATCAGACATTACGCACCCTTTTGTGTCTGTGTGCTTCATCTAGCATCATGTTTCCAAGGTTCATTGGTGTGGTAGCATGTGTCAGAATTCCCTTCCTCTCTAAGGCTAAATAATAGTCTTTTGTATACATAGTCTACATTTTGTTTGTTCATTCATCTGTCCATGAGTAACTGTGCTTGTTTTCACTGTTCACCTATTGTGAATAATTCTCCTATAAACCTTCATATACAAGTATCTGTGCCCATCTTCAATTCCTTTGGTTGCACACCTAGGAGAGGCACTCTGACTTAATTTTAGCTTTATGCTAGTATCACAAACGCTATAGTGCGTGCTCTTCCAATGTTGCTCCTTGCATTTGTATTATTGTATCGCTCTGAAAGACAGGGGAGAAGGGCTGCATCGGGCAAGATGAAGTGCATTTTAATCTCTGTTTAAGGACGTTCCCTCCACGACACTGAGAAGGTTACACCTTCCCCATTCTTGCAAACGAGGTGGTTGTGGCTGTGTGTCTTAGTCACTTTCCCATGGCTGAGACACAGTACTAACACCCATAACTTAGAGGAGGAGAGGCTTATTCTGGCTCACAGTTTCAGGAGTTTCAGTCCATGGTGGATAGGCTCACGTATAGAACTGGTGTGCTGGAAGAGTGATGTAAAGCTGCTCATGTCATGGTGGGCAGGAAACAGAGAGAAAATGGAGCCTGGGAGGGTGATACAGCCTTCTAGGTCACACCCTCAGTGTGACCTGGTCCCACCTCCCAACAGTATACTCAGCTGGTGAACTTACCCAGTGGAAGAATCCATCAAAGAGCACAGCAGCCCCATAATCCAATTATCCTCCAAAGCCCCACCTCTGAGCACATCAAGTTTAGAGGGCATTCCAGATCCAAACTACAGCACTGGGCCTGCTGGAGAGAAAGCCCTTGGGGAAACAAGGGGTTGCATGGCATTCGGTTTTGTGTAGCTCTCTGGGGATGACCTTGAGAACCATGGTATTTCAGGAATATACACCTTACCTAATGGTGTTCTGCACAGCTCTGATTTACCTTGAAGATAATTGCTTCTAATATCTTCATTAGCAGATTCTATTAAACAAACATTAAAGTACTCCATCCCCTTAATTTTTCTGATACTCTGACTGCTATAATAAAACCTCTGGCTGGAGAAAGTGACCCAGGCTCATACTGCTTGCTGTTTGCCATCCACAAACCCTTATAGTGCACCCATGAGGTCTAGATTTGGCCCTGGGCTCCCTGGGGAGCAGCTTCCATGATGAAGTAGTTTTCTCTGCGAGAGCCTCTCCACTGCCTTTTGTTTTGAGTTCTAGAAAATTGTGCTTATCTATAGGATTAGCAAAATGGGGATCCGTGTAGCATCTCTGGTTGGGCATTAAGATATTAGGACTACAGTGGCGCAAAACCTTTTGGAAGAAGGGACAGAGGAAACTGGGGGTCAAGATCAACAGACAGTTTGGGACTGTAAAGTCCTTCTACCCTTCAAAAGGTGACCTAACCTAAGTTATCCTGGGTGGAGGTGACTGACCTGAACTGACATCAGAGGGAGAGTCAATGGCTGGAGGCAACCCATGATGAGAGGGGGTCTGGGGAGAATGTCAGGGACCCTCTGTGAACACAGCCCTGGGGATGCTCAGAGAGACCCCATGTGTTAAAGCTGCTATTTATAGGGAGCACCTCATGCTCCCTAGGGTCCCTCTGTGTAACCTCTTTGCAAGTGAAGTTGCTTCTGCTAATGGAGATGCTGGGTCTATTACAGTATTAATGGAAGCAATCATCATCACCGTCTTTCTCTGATTTTCTCTTGTCTCTTAGCCAAGCAGCTGGGAAGAAGGAGGGACAAGGAGCAAACTCTTAGGACTCACGTTCTCCAGCCCACATGGCAGAGGGCCAGGCGTCCTCCCCGCGCACTGCCTGTCTGTTTTTCCTTGCTCTGCAATTCAACACATTTTTAAGGAAAGCAGTCTTGGCCTCTTGGGCCTGCAGCTGTAAGATCTGCTCTTTAGCTCTTGGGACCTGCGTGGGCGCTGGACTCGACCACAGGAGCCTTCGGCTTCCCTCCCGGCCTCTCGGGACAGAGGGACGATGTTGCTGCTGCACCTGCCTGGCCTGACTCGGGGAGAAGGCAGATCATCCTGTGGCCTCTGCTCTGCAGAGAAGGATCCACCCCCCACCCTTCCCACATACATGAGAGTCACAGCAGATGTCAGTTATGAAATGGGGCTGCCAGTGAGCAACATCCCTGTTCACACTCGAAGGTCACTGTGATGCCTGCCCTGCCCACGTCCTGCCATGGGCCAGCAGATGTGTTGGCAGCCTATGTTTCTATCTCTGCCAAACTGACTGGTCCAGGGAGCCTCCTGTTCCCAGCTGAACCAGTGATGTGTCACGTGTAAGCAAGCTGACCCAGGCCAAGTGAGTGCCTCTGAGCTTGATGCTTGGGGAGGATCTGCTGGTGATACCTGTGGTGGGCAGGGGTAAGCATGGCTTTGGTGGGGCAGTTTTTAGAGGGTCATCTGGGAGAGAGCTCCTCCTGCCACCGAGACCCTGTGTCTCACATTCCAGCTTCCCTCTCCTGAGTTTGTAGGAGAGCCAGCCCCAAAGCCTGGGCACCTTGGAAATCCTTGGGATCTTTCTATAAAAGCTGTGCATCGGCTTTCTGTTGCTTGCAATCGAAGAGTTGAACTGAACCACAGTACTTTAACGTCCTCATAGTGATGATAAACCACATTATCATCAGGATGTGGATCACTGAGCTGAAATCTTCCCAGGAGTTGGCTCATACACCCATGTACACAACCACTCACACAATGGCCAGAGCCAGTTCTAGGGGCTGAGGAGGCTGTAAGGAAAGGAGATGGTCACTGTGGGGCTGCATGCAAGGTGGCAGGCAGACCTAAACATAGCTGTGGACAAGAAAGTTGCTTTGTGTCCAAATGTTCCTCCAAAGCCTCATGCGGTCATGATGGGTGGGCTTTTTGGAGGCTGGTGAATCTAGAGTTTGTGACTGATTCATGGTCCAATGCTGAGATAAGGGGTGTGAGTGCTACACCCACCTGTGGGTAGTCGGCATGCAGCATAAGGGATAAGGGACAGAAAGAGCTCTTTCTCTCTCTCTCCCTCTTTCTCTCTATCTCTCTCTCTCCTCTCCCTCTGGTTGCTTTTGCTGTTTTCCACCACCATGATCTGTTGTCCTTCTCCCATACCACCTTACTTGGAGCCAGTGGATTATGAACTTAAAATTTTATAAACTGTGAGCTAAATCAATCTTTCCCCCTTTAACTGTGGGTGTTGGATATTTTGTCTCAGGAAGAGAAAAGTAACTAAGACAGAATTTAGTACCAGAGAAATGAGGTCGTTGCTGTAACTACAACTGACCATGTGGTTCTGGAACTTTTGGGCATTGCTTGTGGGAAAAGTTTGGAAGGATTTGGAGATGACAGCTAAAAAAGCAGAGCTAGACTGTCTTAGGCTGTACTGTAAGGGAGATTCTGGTCAGAGCTAAGAAGACCAGAAGGCTGATAGAAATTCTGCCAGTAAAGACCAGGCTCAGAAGGTTTCTGATGGGAAAAAGGACTGACTTGGCTGTTTGGACTCTAGATGATGTGCGTGGTGGCTTGGCAGGAAGCTTGTCTGCATTATGCTCATGTCCAGAGACTGCGCCTGAGGCTATGCTTGAAGGCAACTAATTAATCTGGTAGAAGAAATTTCAAGGCTGTCTAATGTTGAAGCAGTGGCATGGCTATTGTTGGGGGTTTTTAGCCAGATTTATGTTGAGAATCAAGAGCAAAGAACCCAGAAGAATGATTTAAAACATGAATTTGGCCAGAAAGGGAGCTTCGGTAAAGCTAGGGACTGCAAAGATAGAGCAGAGGAGATTTTGACTGCTGAGAAGGAACAGGAGAATAGAAAAGGTGGCTTGAGAGAATCACAAGAAGTAGCAAGACTCCACCCTTTGCAGCCTCAAAATTGCAAAAGTGAAAGGACTTTGCTTTGAAGGGAAAAGTTCCAACACACCATGTCCCAGAGTGGCGGTGGCCTAGGGAGTTTGTTTCTCAGAACTGGATTCAGAGCACTCTGAGATCCAGGCCCTTGACCCCCACAGCCGAGAGAGAGGGAAGCCTGGCTGCTGCTCCAGTGGGCAGCAGACTTAGCATCGTCCACATGGTGGTGATTTTAGGTGCGTGCAGAAGGTAAGAGTTGCGGGCTCAGGAAGGCTTCATCCAGATTTCAGAGGAAGGCCGGGGAGGCCAGGCAGTGTGCACATTATGTGTGCTGTGCTTTGTGTCTGGATAGCTCCCCAAAGCCTCATGGAGTCATGGGGGGACTTTTCAGAGGTGGGTGAATCTAGAGTTTGTAATTGATTTGTGGTCCAATGCTGGGGTTAAGGATGTGACTGCTACACACTCCCTAGGGTAGGTAATCTGCATGCAATATAAGGGGCAGAAAGAGGTTTGTCTGTCTCTCTGGTTGCTTTTGCTGTTTTCTGCCACCTTGAGCTATTGCTCCTCTGCCATGTGCCACCCTGCCTTGGAGTCAGTGGATTATGGGCTGAAGCCTTTATAAACTTTGAGCTAAATAAACCTCTCCTCCTTTAACTGTTGGTATCAGGTATTCTTAGCAATGAGAAAAGTAACTAAGACAGAGGGTCCAGGAAAGTGGCAACTTTGGAAAGTGCCCTGTCCTCTGACACTTAAGGGCCTGAGAGGGGTTGGTGAGTTGGATGTCTGGGGTCTTGGAAGCAGATGGTGGTGATGACTGTGCATCATGATGTGCTTAATGGTGCTGGATTGTACACCTGAAATGGCCAATGTCCGGCTCCTACATGTGTCT
This sequence comes from Dasyprocta punctata, assembly GCA_004363535.1. Taxonomy (NCBI): domain Eukaryota; kingdom Metazoa; phylum Chordata; class Mammalia; order Rodentia; family Dasyproctidae; genus Dasyprocta; species Dasyprocta punctata. The sequence continues at coordinate 5,218 of RJWM01051478.1, forward strand.
AATACTGTTGCAGTCAGGGGTTACAGGGAGAACAACTGCATACAGGACACAGAATTTATAATACTGTTTTATGATGGTCACCCAGAGTTAAACACAAGAAAGTGCAGGAATATCTGTCCACAACACTAAAGACCCAGAATATTCAGTCGAAGGCCTGGATCCCACAGCAATGTCCTGCGTGAGTCCAGCTAAAGACCCAGAACCCATGACAATGCCTCCCACAAATCCAACTGGAAATCTAAGAGCCCAGGATAAGGACTCACACCAGTCAGTTTTATGGATCTGTGCTGCGAAGGTCAAAAGTCAGTGGTGGAACTAGAAAGTCTATGCCAGCAGGGTGAAAGAACTGTGCAGTGGGTTGAGGGTTCTACACGGGAGCTGAGAAGTCACGCTCAAAATAAGGAGCGGGGCTGCCCTGAAAATTACCACAGCCATCCTCAGTGGCAAGGAGGTCCTGTGCTTATCCTATGATAACTGTTGAGTACAGGTCAGGAAGCCCAGCGTGACAAGCTTCTCCAGCACACATCTTCCCCTCCGGAGCCAGGAAGGGATGCACAATGTGAGGAGCAGAGCTCCCCCAAGGTGAACCACAGCCACGCTCATTGATGAGGTCCCGAGCTCCTCCGATGATAAAGGCCGAATCCATATTGGGGAAGCCAGCAGGACAAGCTCCCCCAGGAGAACCAATGGCATGAAACAGCAACACTTAGGAGAACCTATAACACCTCACTCTTCTTCTCTACGTCTCTATTTATTCTGGCAACTTTCCTCAGGTGGGCCATCTACACTCAGCACCATGCTGATGTAATTCAGCTGGTGTTAAGTTGGCCACCAGTTTTTAATCCATAATAAATACACACAGAAGTCTTTTGCAACCAGAGGTAGAAACCTCCATACTGCTGTCTTTGGGTCTCCAGAAGCAGAACCAGAATCAGCAGTGAAATTAGGCGACCTGAGGGAGCGTCCGACAGCCACTGTGGGGGGCTGGATGAGGCCCTGGAAGAAGTGTCAAGTCCACGCTCTGGAACTGTGAATTTCACTCATTTGGAAGCAGGGTCTTTGCAGACAGAGTTACAAGAAGGCTCTTGTGATGGGAGATCATCCTGCATGTCTGCCCCGGCCTCTGTCTGGTGACAAGTGTCCTGTGCGGGGAAGCAGGGAGCTCTGACAGCGTAGAGAGGCTGCAGGAGGGGACAAGGGCTGGCGTGTGCAGAGCTCAGACGACACAGCCTCCAAAGCCTCAAGTTACAGTTCAGCACTGTTTAGACTCGCTGATTTAATTTCTGTTGTTCAAAGAAAGTTGGAATGGCCGAGAGAGGCGGTGGGGTGCAGGGAACGATGTGAGCTAAACCTTGGAAGGAGATGGGGAGCAGGGTGGCCCTGGGTAGTGGGACAGGGTAGGGGTATCAAGCCCTGCAGGGCCTGTGCAGCTGGTCCCCCTTTCCTGGGCTGAGAGGCCATGGAAAGGGGCCAGGCGCAGAGCAGACCTGCCTCGCACTGACGGCGGAAGGGCTCTGAGACGGGCACTCTCCTCCGCACTGTGCCCCAGGTCCCCTTGAATCCCTCGGAGTCTGTTGGATGCAGTGGATGAAACTACCAGTGGTGACCTAAGCTGGTGCTCTAGGAGGAACGAAACTCCCAGTCCCTTAGGTGTCAAATGTTCTGAGTTCATGGGCCCACAATATTGAGGAATGAAGTCATGAACCAAAAGAAGAAGTTAGGAGCATTTGATTGGAAATAAGGAGAGAAGAGTAGCCTTGGATTTCCACGAGGGGTCCTGAGTGGCTGGTCACCAAGGCCCTTTGTCACGTGTGATTTATAGAGCAAAGTCACAATACAAGTGCAATGTGGGTCAAACTGCCACCAGTCTATAGGATTACAAGTACAGCCACTCAACTAGTATTGATCCAATAGGGAACAAGTCACATAGCAAGGGCTCATGGAAAGAACACAGGCATTTTGGGGAAGGGACGGGTCCAGATGCTCTGGTCATGGACCTGGGCGACCGATGCCCACCTGGACTCCCTGACCAGGTGGTGCTAATCACAACATCATCTCAAGTCGCTGCTCACCCCTTCAGGAGGCCTGCAGGCCTGGCCATGGCTTCTTCATCTTGGGCCTGGCCTTCTTCAGATGCACCTCCAGCCGCAATTCTGATGTCTGTATTTTTCACTGACTTCCTTGAGATCCCAGTTCCTTTCCAGTTGTGTATTAATTTCTATCTAATCCAGCTCAGTATAACATGTGAAGAGGTTTAGGGCTTTGTCTGTATAACACGGGTAACTCTGGATACAGCCAGATGCCACCTCCTGGGCTCCTAGGTACTAAAAGTGGGTGTGTGGATGGGTCAGGGCCCTGAGGGGACATGGGAGCTGCTAGGCAGAAGTGACAAGAGGGTAGGAAGAGGAAGACCAGTGGCCGCTTTGCTGTGGCCCTGGAGTAGACAAAGGGCTGGAGGTCAGGATTCGTTATGAACAGGCCAAGATGGCAGCTGGCAGAGACTTGGGGAGCCTGTGCTGTTGGCAGTCACCTCTCTTTGGCCAAGCACAGTGCGGTGAAGGTCTGGGGACCCTGTGCAGCACTTGGGACAGACATTTGCCCTAAAGACTCAACCCTGGGTCCATGCAAGAGGGAGTCACGCTGAAGTCTACCCCAGCCCGAGCAAGGTCAAATCTTGCTGCTGCTTTCAGTTGAGTTTCCAGATCTGAAACTTTAGGGCTCACAGTTCCCCCAGCTCTGCTCTGGGTCCTGTGGACACCAAACCTGGGAATTTCTTGGATGTGTTGAGGAAGAACCTTCAAGGGCTCGCTGCCAGTCTGGATCTGGGGCAGCTCCAGGTTGCAAGAGGGGACACATTAGAAGATGTCGATTGGCTCGCTGTGAAGCAGCACCTCCACAGGACAGGAGGGGATGCCGTGGAGGCAGGTGCCCATTGCCATGTCTGTGACTACAGGCAGGAAGTTGGACACAGAGTGAGCCCTACTAGGGCAGGGGCCTTTTCTGCTTTTCCTGCTGTCCAGTGCCAGAAAAGCCTAAGAGCTGGGAACAGCCGTTGCCTAGGTGAGTGATTTTAACCACTGGCTGGAGAAACATGGCAACACACGCCACCCTTCCACCTTCTTCCCCATAGACCTGTCCTGGGCCAGCAGACAGCAAGCTGGAAGTGAAAGGAGGTCTCAGCCATTCACCCGGCCAGCCTGGCACTGCTGCTAGTCGTGGTCATCAGCAGTTAGTGACCTCGGGCTCAGGAAAAGCATTTCCAGCTTGTTCCACAGTACCACTTTGTAATGCTCATAACCTTTAGAACAAACAAGGGATTTGTCATCAGGGTTCTGTCCAGCTGGGGCTAGACGGGTCCTTAGCATCCTTGGCTTGGTGATTCACATAAGGGCAGGATGCTTTGGGGATTCTTTGCTTAGCATGCATGGAGATTGGTCCAGAGAGCTGATTTCACACAGGGCTGGATGAAAGAGGGGGCATGTGAAGACCTCGGACTTGGTGCCTGTAACACCGATTTGCTGCTGTGAAAGGTGGACCCTCGTCTGTCTCCCAGGGAAGCACGGCACGGCACACACACGATCATCACAAGCCCCGGAATAGGTCAGTTTCCGTTCACCTTGACTGGGCCGCTGCACCTAGGCGTTTGGTCCGATGTTCTCCTGGGTGTCTTTGAGGGTGTTTCCAGAGGAGGAACAGTTAAACAGGTGGACTGGATACAGCAGATCAGCACGGAAACAACAGGCACTCCTCTGGGGAGTTAGCGCATTCCTCCTGCCCAGTGGTCTTTGTCCTGCCGTGAATTCAAACTGAAATGCCGACTTCTCCTGGGCCTCAAGTCTTCTGAGACGGAACTGCTTCGTGGGCTGTGGGTGCTGGCTGTGAGCCGCTGACTCGGGTCTCAGATCCTGGGATGTGCCAGCTTCCACAGTTGCTTGAGGTGGTCCCTCGTGTGTGGCAAGTCCTTCTCTGCACCTCCCTGGCTAACACACACGGGCTCCCCATGGGGGCAGGCAGGGGACTCTGCAGCCCCACCAGGTGGTCCACGTAGACAAGCCCTTGCCCAGGAGGCCTCAGCTGTGGAAGGGGAGTCTTTGTTACTTGGTCACAAGCCCAGCCGTGGGCCAGAGCCCCGACCTACTCAAGAGCGCAGTGTGGGCGTGTCTCAGGCACAGCTGCGAGGACAGGAACTCGAAGGTCTCCCTGAGAGAGTTCAAAGCCACTTCCTGGTCCTTATCCCCACAAGGACACCTACGTCCTGAGCATGTGGACAGCCCGGTGCAGGTGTTTTTGGCATTTCTGGTTGGCCACAAGTAGCCTTTTGGGCAAGGGAAAGTCATGTATTCTCAGTGATCAGAAACACAAAATGGTTTGTCTCCAGCTTTGTCCTTCTGCAAGATCAGGGCTCTCCTGTGACATCTTCAGGGCGCGAGGACTCCATGGGTGAGCCCACGGAGCAGAGCAGTGAGCCTGCAGGGGAAACTCTGGTCGGCGATTCCTTCCTCTGAGATGGTACTGCTTCTTCCGGCCCAGCCTCCACTCACAAGCGGCCCAGGGAAAGGCCCACGGCGCTTGCCAGCTGCTCACGGGTGAGGCTGGGTAGGACCCAGCTCACCCATGGCAAACGCGGCCAGAGGAGCTGTGTTTTTTATTTATATACTTCAGTGCTACTGTTTTAATTATAAGACACTGTATTATTTTATAATAAAAAGTAAACACAGGTTAATGCAGTTGGTAATTAGCATATAAGAAGAATTATAGGGAAACAAATGTTCCAAACCTGCAAGATGCAATATGTATATGTAGCAATTCTCCAAGACGAATGTAATTATTATGTATCGCAAACATATACTAATGATAATGAAAAAATTTTAAAAAAGAAACAGCAGTGCTCTTTAGCACGCTGTGCATTCCTCTGATAATTATGTTTTTATTTGTCTACCACATCAAGTTTTCCTCACGAAGATCATAAAGATATTTGCGAACCAAAGGCTGATTGTATGCGTACAAATTCTGAAGCAGCCAAGTCCAGAGGAATGACACTTTCCAACAATTAAAGTGATTTTTAGTCAAGCATTCAGCCAGCGTTTGCAGGCTGTGTTCTGCGTGCTGCCTCCTCAGGGGCAGGAGAAATCCAGGTCTGGGAGGAAGCTTTCTGCTGAATAAACAGTGCAGTGGAGGGACCACACTTCGAGAGCGCAAGC
>RJWM01051479.1:0-10417 GCA_004363535.1 Dasyprocta punctata
TTCTGAAATTAATCTGGAATCCAAGAAAAATTTAATAACTCTCCTAGAAAAATTTCCAATTTTAGAGATTCATATTCCTGCAATTATGACTCAGGTTTTAGAAGACATCCAAAAACAAATATGAAATTTTGTTCAAATCATTGCTTTGAGATTCATTGGGAAGAGGGGAGGAGACAATCTCAAATAGCTTATGTAAGAAACAACTATAGTTCTATCATCTCTAAGACACTCAATCTGAATATCAGCATTTGGACCTCAGACCCAAAAGTATTGAGCCCACGTAGCCAAAGTGATCCACAGGATAGCACACAGGTTATCTCTGTGCTCATGTCTCCCATCAGGCTTGACCTGATCCTGCCAGAACTGGGAAACCACTGGGGAGTGACCTGTGGAATAAACTCCTGGCTCCTCCTTCTTTAGAGAAGGAAACTGTTAGACAGTTCACCTCTGACATCCGATTACTGACTTTGGCCTTCTATGAAAAGACACAAACCATTTCTTCTAACCCTGCTCCCCAAAGTACAGCTGTTCAATGCAAGTATCATTTCTCCATTCTTCTAGACAGAACTAGGCCAACCTTGATCTTTACCTCTATTGTCTCTTCTCTCTACCACTGTGCATATTTAAAAGATGCACAGCTTTGCCTCTTGTGTGTTTCACAATATGCTGTGCGCTTTCAGCTATGAGACTCATCTGTCACTACTAAACTACACTCACAGGAAAGACTCTGCAAACAGTCAGGTTCTCTGATCCTTTATTGCTTGTTTACAGGAAAACTGAAGAATGCCTTCACTAATAAGCTTCATCTACAACTAAAAAGTATATCTGCCACAACAATGACTACATACATTTCTCCCAGCAACTTTACTCTCTGAATTTTTCTACAGCCTGCTAACTTTGCAGATAGGTTTTTATCAATGTCCTGCCCTTCTTCCTTCAGAATTACATGATGAAGCAACATAGTATATCTATATAGGCAACATAGCAGAGAGCCTTGATTTGGTTTTCTCATGTATGAAATGAGGACATATGAGTCTCAATTTTCTATCCCTGTTACTAGGACCTGGGAATGTCAGCTCTCTGACTCACAGTTTTGGAAATTTGGTCCACATTCAGTTGGCCGCATTGCCTTTAGTCCTATGTAGAGGTGTCAGAGCAAAGCTGCTCATCTCATGTTGGGGATGTAAAAGAAAGACAAAGCGGGAGAGACTAGGGTCTCACTGCCTGGTCCAGGGCCCCCCCCCCGCAAGATGACAGTTTCAGGTTGTGTTCAGATGTCCCCCAAAACTTCATGTAGCCATAGGTGGAGCTTCCCAGAGGTGGCTGGATCTAGAGTGAGTGATGTTAGCACTAAGGTTGTGTGATTACTAAACTAGTCCACTGATTGGTTTGGCATTGCACTAGAAGAGGATAATGGGAAGGACCAAACAGGCTGTGAGTGCCACCTGCCCTGAGGGCATGTAGCTTGGGTAAAATATAAGGGACAGAAAAAAGGTTACTATTGTCACTTGGTTCCTCGCACTCCATTGCTTTTCTGTCTTCTGCTTGCCATGAGCTATTTCTCCTCTGCAGTGCCCCTGTGCTGTGTCACCCTGCCTTGGAGCCTGACAAACATGACCTGAAACCTCTGGGAACTGTGAGCTACAATGAATGTTTCCTCCTTAACGTTTGGGTGTTGGATATTTTGTCTTAGCAATGAGAAAAGTAACCAAGATAGTGGGGTGTCCCTCCAGACCTCCACTCCTAAAATTTCCATTGCCTCCAAGCATGGTCCGTGAGATATCCACTTTAACACTCAGGACTTTGGGGGACATTCCAGATCAGAACTTTGTCAGTATGGCACAGATAGCTACCTTATCTACTGGACTCAAGTTTATAACGTCAAGAGAATGATTGTGAGATGATGATGGCATTTATAATACTAAGGAAGAAAAATCACAAAGCTGCAAGACTTATGATGCACATGCATTTATTGAACTCAAATAAACATTATAATTCCATAACTATGGTCATAAATATTAATATTAATCTTATAATCAAGTAGCAATATCAAATAATGCCTTTATAAATAAATCCATATTAATAACATGACATAAATAAAATGCATACTTATAATAATAAATACATTTATAAATATAAAATATTGATTATGGAAATGAAGTTATTTAGGTTTTTTTTCTAAAGGAATGAGAAATAACGTTTTGTGGAAAAAGACAATTACTTAAAAATCAATTATTTTCCTTTCGATAAAACACCAGTCACTATAGAATGTTCTCAGTAAATCTCTATGCTTGGAAGGTTTACCTTCTGGTAGTATGGACAAAGCAAGCTTGGTTTCTTTTTTTTTTCATATGAAATTCACCCACAAATTGGGTTTGCCTTCCCATTTTCCATTTAGTAATAAAATCCCTTTAAGATTCTTATTGTTATTGTTAACAGGCAAGAAGGGTTCCTTCATTTTCTAGCTTCACTCTAATGGACGCAGGAATTTTTCAGGGCTATAAACAGCAAATCCACCTCTCCAATTGCTTTGATCTCTCCACTCTCTCCAAGCTGTGAAAGAAAGAAAACATATGCATTTGAGCCTTTACGCCTTGTCTTCTAAAACCAAACATGTTAGAGGAAGGTGGCATGAAGAAATTGCTGAAGAAACCAAATATTAACCTCTTACAAAAGATTAATACCAATTTAGCCACCTATAAAATGATTTGCCAAAGAACTTGAAATCATGACTATTTAGACTGAGAAGACACCAACAGCATGGTGTGTTAAGGTCCCTAAAGCTATTCATGGATATGTTAATTAGGTTACAATGTATGAAAAGATAAAAACATCACATTGTCACTGGTAAATTATCTGACTATCATTGGTCAACTAAAAATAAATAAAACTTGAGTGGAAGTGGAGGGAAACTGAGGAAGAGAGCTGCCTTTTCCTAATCAGACCAAACAGATTGGATTTGCGCTGGAATCAGGGAATCCTGAATTTCTACCAGTGTGGCAGGTCCAGTCCCATCCCCCACCACTGTCTATGGGCAGTTATTGATAACAACTTAACTCAGAAGACTTGAATCAAAGCCACAAGTACACCTCTACATTTGGGATTTCCCTGTTCCTACTTTCTTGACCGAGAGGAGGACCCAAAATCAGATTTTAACTTTTGTGAGGAAAATATTGACTATGCCCTTTTTGTTGCTTAAATGAGTAACTAGCCAGCGCCACCTCCTAATTTCCTTCTTTCCTGCTCCTCCCAAGTAGGGATGAGGGTCTCAAATTTAATGGGAAGAAAAACCAAATGAAGTCCAAACTGCCATCCTATGAAATTCATCTACCTATCAAATTTGCTCTGGATTATTCCAACAAATTCTGTTAGCATTATTCTCTGCAGATCTTACCTGTGGCATGCTAACATTCAGCTCTCTGTGTCTAGGTAATAGCGCAACAGCAAGATTGTATATTGCAGTGAAAAACTACAAAGCCTTCAGCAATCAGTGGAAGAGTGGCCATGTTCATAAAATTATGCTCAGGAAGACTTTTTCAAAATTAAGAAAGGAAAGGGGGAATTCAGGTTAAGGGTATTAGTAACAATTCCGTCAACTAGAGAGAGCCTTCATGTTCCCGAGTATTTAGTTATCTGGCTGGCAAGGAACAACACTTTCGCTGCTACCAATCACTTCTCTGGTTGAAGATGACTCATACTTGCTAAGCTGAACCTGTTGCTGTTGTTCTTTTCCCCCATAGGACACAAAATGTTAATATTCACTGCAGATATGTACAATAGCCCTTAGGACATAAGTGCTCATGGGGATTTGTTGAGGGAGTGAAGAAGGAAACATCGTAGAAAGAAAGGTGCAAAAGATGAGAAAAAAAATCGAATTCCCGATTCTGACTTTCATTTGACTATGATAAATTCATGCCCAATATGTTCACTCTGTTGAAAACCATAGAAAAGGAATCATAGTTGTCTCCTTATTTTAAGCTGAAATCAATAGCTATTAGGTGTCGCATTATGATAATGAAACACAAGTACCCATGATTCCACTAATTTATGTTATGCAAACATCTAGCTACTTCATTATTGTCCTGGGTTGATTTTTTTCAGTTTTAAAAAGTCTAAGTAATGGCTTTATAAATCACTTCAAATGCAATTTAACCCATGCAATTTTCCACTTTTGAGCAAGTGCTTTTTCAGATTACATGGGTAAATATGAATCTGAAAATTTCCTAAGAATTAATAATACTAAAACTAACACAGGGCACATGCATTCCAGCCCTGGCTCTGCCACCAGCCTGCCTTGCCCAGAACATAGGATGATGAGACTGGATGATCTAAGTCCCTGCTGATTCTAGAATTTCATGATTTGCAAAATTTCGATTGATTCACAGAGGCATAGACACAACTATATACACATGCACCTAACTAACCAATTTGATAGTAGCAAAGTCAAGCAAAATACCACAAAGTACAAAAGAAGAAAGACGTCAGTCCTCTACTGATTGACTTATGGTGAATATTTATCAATTTTACCTTTTTCACTGTGTCCTTCAGCTGTTGCACCTTCCTCTGGATATGCTGGTCATCACCCTTGATATGCTACAAAATGAAAGAAAAAGTAACTCCTTTTATTATGTGGCAGCATTTGCAACCTCAGCCTCTTCTGAGGCACATGACAATTCACCTGGAGTGGAAGCTTTCAGTAATTTTACCCACGATGACCTAGATTTCACCCGCGACCTACATTATCTTGGAAATAAAATCCAGACACTACAAAGAGCCGCTCTCTCTTCATCTCTGGGAAATCCTACTGAGGTTCAAGACTATGGCAAGAACGAAATGGTACATGCCAATTCTGGAAGAAGTAAAACACTAAACTTACCACACCAAAACTGTGTGTTCAGAACAGGAAATGTCGGCTAAATGTCAAGCATTTTATGGAGAATGGTCCTGATCACCAGGTTGCCTTCAAAGCCTACTCCACTCCAAAACGCTTCATAGTTTTTACTGTTCAGGGGCACCAAGTTCTCATACTTCCCATGATATACAAAGCAGAGTAACATTTCTCTACCTACCATAACTAGGCTTCCCCATTGCCCTTCTTCTTTGCTTCTTTCTCTATTTGCCCTTTCAGTAACTAGAATCAATAGACTCACTTCCACATCCAAACGTTTTTCATTATGGCCCCCAGTATCTTTTTCATCATATGCAACCTGAGATCTTTTCTCTCCACAAACAAATAAGGCTCATCTACATGTGTCTTCCAGACAACCAACGCCACCATAAATGCAAAATGTGACTCAGAACAAAAGCAAAGGCTCAGTCACTCCAAATGAATCGCGCTAACAGTGTTCTTGAGGTCCTTATTACACACAGCATAGGAGCAGAGGAGAAGGGAGGGTTGAGGAATGGGCTCTAAATGGAAGAAGCAGGGAAGACTCACAGCGGGTGGATGTAGGCTGAAAGAAGGACTTACACATAGGCTGAGTTTGTGGCTCAGGTCGGCCAGGAAGGGCACCACCTTCTGCATGTAGGGCTGGAATCTGTCTGACTGGGGGAACAGCACTTCTTCAAGAGTGAAGTTCAGCACCTGCTTCATCAGATAGCAGCGATCTCTAATCTGCAGATGGAAGGGAAGCAACAGGGTTCACATCACAGGATATCCAGAAGACCTTTCCACCATTACAGGTAACCAGTGCCCTGCTCAGTGCAATGATAGCTTACATTCACTCCTCGGAACAGTTTGTCGCCTATGAGACGGACGTCGGTGTTGTTATCTGCCAAGCTGGCCTGGAAAAGAGAACGACACTAAGTGCCTGAACACTGAGGCAAGAGAACAAAACTCTGTATGTGCCTTCTCCTCTTTCCAGAGCAACCCCAGGATAGGTAAAGACAGAATTTGGCTATGTGCTTGAGTTTACATTGGTGCACAGAAGAATAAAGGATAAATTAATACTGTAATTTAATGGACCTCTAAGTAGCTCCTCTGGAGCACCTCAATATATGTATTCTGAAGGCAGAAATGGAAGGAACTCTAGTAAAAGTGAGCAACTCAAAGCATTTTTTAAGAGATACAGAAAATCATCCACCTGTGGGCATAAATGATGGATTCCTAAAGAGCTTAGAATGCACCATGAAAAATTTTAAGAACAACTTAGCTTCCAAGTAGACAATGAGAAAAAGCAAGATTGAGATGAGTACCTCCTTAGCGAGCATGAAGGTGTAGTTGGTGATATAGGGCTCCTGGAAGTTATGGAGCCTGCAGTGGGAACTGACAGGCACGGCTGCTCCTCCCTGCAGAGCCAGGCCAATAAGGAGGATGCAGCCAGCTGCCAGGGTCCCCACAAGGGAAGAGCTCACAAGTTTCTGCAGGGCAGCCATTGCGGACAACTTGAAGTGAATGATCGGCAACTGGGAAAGAGAACCTGGTATCAAGAGAACAAGAGACAAAGGCTACATTACTCAAGAAGTTTCATATCAAGTGGGCCAATTGCACCAGTTAGCTGCAATACTCACCTGTGCCGGTGATTCTGCTTGTGATGGGGAGGTAGACGCTGCTGTTTTTATAGCCCTTGGGACATCAAATTTTCTGTGTTGTGAAAAATATGACATCAGCAATTATCTAATTTCCAGTACTGGCTTCTGAGAACTACCTAACCACCATAGGAGCCCACAAAACACCACCTTCTGTCTTTCCCACCTTGAGATGCAAGTGTTTCCCTAATACGTCACTCTTAGGACCCAGAAAGTGCCTTGACAAGTAAGTCCCAGAAATTTTCTATACCCTACATATTTTTCAAAGAAAACAAACACTTTATCTTAGTAGACTCCACATTTACTGTATTATTCTTTGATCTTCTCCGGTAACTGAGTAAGCATGTTGGTCACAGATTCATTTTCCTACCAGTTTTATAGATTCCTATCTGTTTAGAAGTGACCAGAAACAAAAGACTCATGTTATGTATCCTGTGCTTCCCAGTAAGCACTATTGACACCTTGGAGAACATTCCAATATTTTAAATAATTTTATCTCACTTTTGAATGTACACAGAATCCCAAACTGAGTTTGTGTTTTTAAAATAACACTGTTGGCTGACCTAGTAGCTGGTTTTTTTCCCCATTCAGTGTCTAAATGTTCATAATAAGTGTGGTACTTGCAAACATAAAATTTTATTTATGGAAATGCAACCAATGTCAGTTTAACTTTATACATACTGATACTGAATAAACTAATCACCATTTTTAATGTGTACTTTTAATGGAAAAATACTATGTATATAGTAATTGATTTTGAAATTTTATCTACACTAATTTTAAGTAACATACAAATACCAAAAGACTAGCCTCAATTAATCTTATAATGACATCTATTATTTACATGAACACTAAAGAAAAGACTCTGAGAATACAGTGATTGCATATTGACTTTAAATTATTAAAAGTACATTGAGCTCCAGTTAATAACTGAAGTTAGATTGAAAACCCTCCCAAAGATTGGGAGAAAAGAGCAAGTGTACTGTTAAAATGCTAGTGGCCATTGCCAGGGAAAGGAATGTGAATTAGTACAAATTAGTTTGATTAGATTTTTTTCCACACAACTAGATAAGATCAGGAGTCCTAAAGAACTGGAAGATGGGATTCAAACAATTGTAAAACCTTGAGCATGCGAGAGATAATACAGATCTGAGAGAGGTTCCTACCCATAAATTAAGAATAGTATAAGAACACTGGTCATTTGAGAAGGAGACCTTAGGAGAAAGGGAATGTGAGGGAAAATAAAACTGTATCATCTCATAGATTTACAAAATCAAAAAATGTGAAACTTACTGAACCACTGTAGGATGGTGGTTTTCAGCAACAGACTGGGGACATAGAGGCAGCAGATTGGGGACATAGAGGTCAAAGAATGCAAATTTCAATTAAAAGGAAGAATTGTGTTCAAGAAATCTGTCAACTGTACTTAACAACAATATATTATGTATATAAATTGCTCAAAGCATAAATATTGTGTCCTCTCCACAAAATATGTGAAGTAAAGTAGTTGTTAATTTGCTTGAGATTATATATGTAACATATATACACACCATAAATATATACATTTATTTTTCAATTAAATGTAAAGTAGAATTCTTCTAAATTTAAATAAAATAAAACAAATTCCTAGACCTCTTTGAAATGTTTGAAACATTTGCTTTAGGTTCTTCATGATCCCATAAAAGATGAAGAAACACTTTCTTATCTGCTTTTCTGGTGCATGACTTGCAACAATTTTTGTCCAAATTATACAGAGCTCTGTATAATAACATTAACACTGTATTTGAACTATTTTGTTTATTAAATAGGGTTTTGTTGGCTTGCCTGAGAAACTGACAAATACATGGAACTTTGCACCCATGGGAAAAAACATTTTGATATTGTTGAATTACATGTGTTGGAGGGAAGTCTCTGTCTCTTTCACCTTGTAACTCCTGCACTTACAACACTGGTACATACATAGGAAGGGTGCAGTAGCAACATGCTGAATGAATAAATAAATTTGTGCACTTAAACAATTTATTATCTTTGGAACCAGGGAGATGATCTGGGCATTCTCTTAATAGTACTTCTAAAGTTGGGGTTTGGCCTGCTCCTAATTAACAACTACATTAGGAAAAACTCTGAAACAAAAATAAAATGCCACAAAATTGCAACATGCTCTTTAATAGCAGCAATATGTCTCTCATCTATTATATCCCCCAGTGGAGCAACCATTAATCAGATGGTGCTAATGGACCCAAGATCTAAAGTTTTCATGAGCTTGACTGAATCCAACTAACACAAAAATCTCTGGAGCCCTGTAGATTTCAGAACAGTTTCAGCAAGAGTCTCAAAAAATATTTGCTATTAGGCAAGAATATAAAGTATTGCTGTTCCTGTGAAAAGACATCCAGAGATGTGTGTTAAATACATTCAAGTGCTAAATGGCCTTTCATCACCTGTTACCTTGTGAAGGTTTAAGATTCTCCCGTACCCAGCCCACATAAAGGGCCACCCCAGCACCACACTCCTAGACTATACCTATGACTGAGCTTCAGATAGAGGCTGCTTTTGCTGAAAATCACTGACTGATTCTTCACTCGGACCTTTACTTGCCTAGAGGGTTATTAAAAGCAAGATAAGTCTTAGATCTCTGCCTTAATTTTGTGTTTGCCACCTTTATTATCTTAACTTGGGGCTGGATTCCTGCCCAGCTCTGCACATAAACGTGTTCATCACTTAAGGAATGCCTTTCTAAAAATGAGTGGCCCACAGTGAAATTAGCCCTAAGTTTATATAACCTGTCTCATTCCCCTACAAAACTCATGACACCAAGATAAGAATCAATAATGTATTTTCTAGATTTCCAGGGACATTCAACTGCCAGCTCTTACATCATCCTCTTCCAGAATCCTCCAGTGTTGACACCTAGAAGTCTCCACTCATTGCCCTAAAATTTCCAGAGAAAACAGAACTTCGCAGACAGATCACCTCATAAAGGGATCCCCTCATCTGAGTGGCAGCAGTTACCTCAAGATGGGAGATGAGGCTGCTCCAGAAGCAGGAGCAATCATCTCATGATGGGATACACTTGCTCCTTCAAGACACTGCAGCAATAAACACCTCTAGAGCCACCTCCCACACAACCAGAACTCAAATAATAATCAACAAGACTACACTTTGAGCAAGACTGTTTAATCGTGCATATTGCTTAGCTCGTGTTCCAATTCTTCCTCCATTTGAACTATAGCTTGGGTCAGTACACCTGCAAACAGCTAAGGACCCCTGATATCCACTTGTCTTCCCAATATGCCCATGTTCTTTAAATTCTGTTCCTACTCCACCATTAATTTTCCTTGGCTGGTTCAGTTCCAATTTTACATAGATGCCAGTTTACCTGATTGATAATAAAAATCATCACCCAGGGGTAAACTTTTGGTGTCTCCTTCACTAATAATCCTTAGCACCTAATTCATTTCCTAATTCATTGCCCAATGGTTGGAAACTAACAGCTGGAATGCATTCTCTAAAATACAAATTTTTACAAGAGAAACATTTTTTTTTTTTTTGTATCTCGGGTAACAAGGTATAAATTCTTTATACTTCTCAGTCCAATATATGTCACCATTTTTCCATACAAGTGTGTGCGTGTGTGTGTGCATGTGATTTTCCTCAGTCTTTTTCCCTCCCCACCAAACACCCCCTACCGTTGCTACCCCTGCCACAGGTCATGGCCCTCCTACGCATGTGTTCAGTATGTATTTTTGAATATATGGGCAATCTTTGTAAAACACAAAGTTTTATTTAGTGCATTTAAGTTACTGTGTTTTATAGATAATGATTCTCTTTCTTACATTTCCGCTCAGCATTACGGTCTTGTGATCTATGTATGGTCTTTCACTGTGTG
>RJWM01051480.1:0-10417 GCA_004363535.1 Dasyprocta punctata
TAACAGAGAATGAAGAGGGGAAAGTTACTATTTCATGGCTATACAGATTCTGTTTGAGGTGATGAAAAAAGTTGTAAATAGATAGTGATGAGATTGACATTTTGTGACTATAATCAATGTTATTAAATTATATACTTAAACTGCTAAAATGACAAATTTTATGCTGTATATATTTTAATACAATCTTCAAAGAAACATAATTAAACCTCAGTACCCATGGAGATTGGGTAGACTCAAATTTGCAAATGCTCAGGTTCCTTCTATAAAGTAGTATATAATATTTGCTTATAACCTACTCAGCTCCTTCTACATATTTTACTCTAGATCATTTATAATACCTAATATAATAGCATACCTAATATAATACGTAACTGCATGTAGATGCTATGTAAAGAATTATTATACTGTATTTAGAGAAAAATGACAAGAACTAAGTCTGTACTTACTCAGTATTTGTGCAATTTAAAAAAAAAAACTTTCAATCTTGTGAATGTAGAGGGTTGACTGTACTTAACACGGGAGACTTGCTTCAATATGAGTCCAAGAATCACCAAAAGTTAGTGTGATGGAGTGAAGGCCTGCTTCCCCAGTGTGCCAACTGGAGCCCTTGGTGGGGAGTGGAAAGGGGCTCAACCAAACATGAGCCATAGTTCAGTTTCCCCCAGACACTGTCAGCAAGATGATCATAACAATTTAAGGTGGCATTTTAGTCACAGGATATTTTGACTAAGGGTCAGAGTCAACCTCCTGCCTTCCTGGCTTGTCAGTGACAGTTTATAAACCTTCACAAGTGAGTTCTTTTTTAAAGGTTGCTGCAGGATGACATTCATACACAAGACACATGCAAAGTCCTTGTCTTCAGCACATGGCTCAAGGAGACTTTTACAGGTGCACACATCTGCATAACCACCATCCAAGTTTCCACACAGATCCCGCCCAGCACCCCAGAAACTTCCTTCATTCCTCGTCCTGCAATTATTTCTATTCTGAGTTCCATAAACACCGATGAGTTGGGTCAGGTCACTACTTTCAAGGTGATGCTCCTCACTGTAAATGCCTGAACATTCAGAGCTGCCTTTCCTTGCCAATATCTACCATCTCACCCTCAGCGAGATCATCAGGCTGTCGCTGTACGCACACCAGGAGGAGGCTCCTTCCATCTTGGGGAAATAGAAGTGCTGTGTGTATTTGAAGCCTCAGTGGTGACACACATGGGAGGCCAGTAGACTTTTCATATTGTCCACCCAGGAAGAAAGCAACTTACAGTTCTCCTGAGGTGTGCACACCAGGAAGATGCTAGGATTTTCTCAGCTAACAACCAGAGGTTTCCACCATAAACTCTGACATCTGCAATTACCCTGCCCCATGATGATTGCACGAACATAGGTATTTCACTTCTCTTCTCTCTGTCTCAGATGCTGCCACAGCAGGGAAACCTATTTCCCCATGATTGTGTCATCCTTCTGAGAGACAAAGACAGCACAATGGCCAGTCTTTGAACCATTCTGATGGCCCCAATTTCTCAAGGCACATAAATATCCCTGAGATATGAAGAGCTCAGGACAGAGAAAGGCAAAACATAAAGCAGACAGACTCCATGGAAGACAGCAAAGCCCAAAACTATAACTGCTTTTTTTTACAAATCAGGACACCTTCTTCCATGATGTGTTTGAACTACATATTATGCACCAGGCACTGTATTTGGTGCTGAAACTCCACAGTGATCTAGACCTAAGCCTAAAGGAGAGTGGTAGGAGTACAAACAGTACATGGACAGTTTACATACAGGGTGGGGAATGCTACCACAGAGTCACATGTGGCATTGAAAGGGAAGATAGGAACCAAGTCCTTGGCCCAGTTTAGAGGGAGAAGAAAAGACTTCAGGAGGTGCTAAAACTAGGATCAAGTCTTTGAGGCCCATGAAGCCTGAAGAGGACACACAGTAGAGCAAAGTGGTGGTGTGATGTGTGCTACCATCACATAGAGAGCACGGTAAGGGAGAGCTGGAGATGAGACAGTGAGCTAAAGGAGGCCACAGGCCTCCATCTGGACACAACACAGAACACAGTCTGAGAACCACAGGGAACTATGACATGGAGAACAAAAGGAGTCAGCTCCAGGGAGCTGTTCTGGGAAACGAAGGCTTTGGTCAGCTCAGATGGGACGCAGCACAGCAATAAAGAATGTAAATTAAATTAGGCTCCTTGACAACTTACCTAGAATAAATTCTCCCCTTGATTAACAGCAGTTATTTTGAAAGGTCAGTTTTAAACTGATCCTACTGCTGTGACTCTTGCTGTAACAAACACATAACCAGTGGGATCCTGACACTTTAAGATTCTGTCCTAAGATCCACAGAAATGCACAAAATGCAGACATAAGTAATCTAGCAGCTGGCCACAGATTTGAACTCTTATCACATCTTTCACTTCCTCTCTTTTCACAATCCCACCAGCACACCAGGCATCTGACTCCCCACCCACCTGCCACCCCAGCCCACATTAAACATCAGAACTCCCGCTGTTTCCACTTCTGCTCCGAGTCTGAACTCTTTGATTTAAATTTACCTGCTTCTCTTCCCATCAGACTTGTCACCCTCTCAAAGACATGTGCTGTGACACAGGCTCCTGCAAGGTAAGGGCTTGGGCTTACTTCCTCCTCCAAAGCCTATCTTCGGCACTTAGTACATTATGCACTAATTACTGAGCCTACAGTATGTGCCAGCTCTGGGAGGCAACATCTCCTTGCTTCCAGCACAGCCTGGGACGTACCTGGATCAACACGTAGTCCTGGATGCTCTTGAAGCAGCCTGCAGGGAGACCCCAGAGGACATGGGTGTCCCCAACCCACTGAAGTCTGCCTTGAGTCCCTGAGCAGTTGCCATCAACAACAGAAAGTAAAAACAAAGACAATAAGGAACGATTTTATAGTTTAGGTATTTAGAAAAACAAAATGAGGAACCTATAAGAGAGCATGACAGGGAGATCTACTGTAGTCCACATGAAGGAAACTGATTGTGTGACTCTCTCCCCATTACGGTCTCCTACAAGACAGGGTCTATTATCTAGATCATCTTTACAGGTCCAATTCTGGGAAATCGAAAAGCACATAGGAGAGGGTGATTGCTGAATTTAACTGACTTTGTACCTCTGGGGAGTGACGCCTGTGAGTCGAATCAGAATACTGGGGTTGAATTAGGATGACACTTGAGCTAATTAATCAATACCAGAGACACACAAATAAAATCTTACACATTTCTGTATTCTCCAGACAACAATCCTTTTGTAAGGATCCATTCCTTTGTGCATGTTAAATCCACTGAATTAAAGATTATTTTAATTTCTCAGGAAATTCCCAACTAGTTGAAGACAGTGAAAAATGCCTGACTCATCTGCAAAGCATTTCCAAAACCAATTTCTCCTCTCAGAATACATTATTTCTGCAAAAGCATAATTCCTTCTCCTTGATGCTGTCACCTAATGGCTTCAATTTTAGTAGGTAGGATTGAAATTGAAGGGGCAAATGGATCTTTAAAAGTTAGAATTTTTTTCTTTTAAAGACAAGTTGCTTCTCCAAACTTCCTCAGGCTGAGAGCTTGAACCACCACTCCTTCCTCTCTGGCTCAGAGGAAGGGACAAAATATGCAGATGTTGGGCCTAGGATGTGAGGGTCTGGTTCTCTTTCCACAGCAAAGGAAGGGGCGGAAAAGCACCTGAAGGTGTTATCAGATCCTGGAGTGTCTCGTGGTTCCAGACTCTTGCCCCATTCAAAGACTGGACAGAGACAACTGATGAATACGAAAGTTTCATTTATTAAAGATAAAAGAAGAAAAATGTAGAAATGAAAAAGACAAAGAGATAGAAATGAAAAGAAGAGAGAAAATATGCCCTGCACACAGAGTAGGCCACTGGGAAAGTAAAGACACAGTGCCAAGGAGGCCAAGGCCTGCCGTCTTTTATGTCCTTCTTCTGCCCTCAGATCCTGGCCATCAAAAGCTATACTGAGCCATAATTTGCCAGCTCTCCATGACAGATGGGCCATGCCCCACTGTGCAGTCTCCTTGTCATGCCCCAATCTCCTGCCTAAGAGAGACGAAGCAAGGAGTAGATAGCTATCTATCATCCCATGGTCGTCCCTCTTTTTTCTTCCTCACTATAAAAGACCCTTGCAGGCCTGGACACAGACAGATGGTGATTTGTGGTAAGATGAGGCCTCTCTATCTCCTCAGAGCCAGCCTTGAATAAAAGTTTTTTCCTTTTCATTCAGTACAGCATAGAGATCTGAGTGGCCTCCAATAGCATTTTTTCAGACTTTGAGGCAAAAAGTACAATTATCAACTTTAGAGAGGACAATTTTATGGGACACTTACCTCCATCTCCATATTGTACAGAGGAAAAAACAATGGATTAGCTACTACCCCTACACATGGCTGAGAAAAGTCTTAAGGAGACTAGAGACTGACGTAGGCCAAAAATAAAAGGAGGGGTCACTATAATAAAGGCAGTAGGGAAAATGTAAGGCAGAGACTGTTGACAAATGTAGGAAAGGGTAAAGAAATCCCCAAACAGCTAGAGCCTTTCTGTCACTAGGCCTGAATAACGAAGAATGGTTTCCACAATGCTGAAGAGCTGTGCCTCAACCAAGTGGATGCAACTCATAGGTGGAAAAAATTGGTAACTCTGAGAAGGCTGTTTACAATTGTAAGGAATTTCCTGAAGACCAACATTCAAAAAGACAATGCATGAATCACCTGAGAATTTGGGTACGACGTAAGGAACTTCAGATAAGCAAGTCATAATGGGCTCTCATGTGCCTGATGGACACAGGCCCACAGCTCCCATCCCACATGGACAGTCCCAATGTCACCTAGAGATATTTTCTAACAAGTCCCAAGGAGTGTCTTCCCCAGGAACTCTGATCTGAGAGGTGGAAATAATCAGGTGAAAGGAGGTACAAATGTCCTCCCCTGGCAGGGGAGGAAAAATTGGAACTTTAAAAGTTTGATGTTTTTCTCTTTAGAGACAAGAGGCTTATCCAAACTTCTTTAGGCTTAGGGCATAAATCAACTGCCCTTCCTCTCCTCAGCCTGGGTGAATGGGTCAAAATCCAGTTTCCTTCCCACAAGGAAGGGAGGGAGGAAGGGAAGGAGCAAGCCTGGAGCTGCCTATTATTTCCTTGATTTTCCTCTGTTCCTCACTATAAAAGGCCCTCGCGGAGGTGGACACAATGAGAAGGTGATTTGTGGCAGTATGAGGCCCCTCCGTCTCCTCAGAGCTGGCTTTGAATAAAGCCTTCTTTTTACCCAAATGAATGGCCTCCCATGGTTTGTTTAATCAGCAGCCAGAGTGCTGACCTGAGCAACAGGGAAGAGCAACCGGTAAATAGCGCTCTTCACTGTATTTAGATGTACTGTACTGTGAGGAGAGGCATCACACAGCAAAATCTCATTTCTTCCTCCATGACTGACTCGGCGAGAATCTGAGGTGCCCCAATGAGGGTGAAGATAAGCAGAACTGCAGAGAAACTGATGACTACTGAAGAGAACAAACAACGCGATACTTTAAAGGAAATGAGTTACATGGGTGTAACAGCATGCCAACTACCATTCATTTTTCTGTGTTCTGTAAGACCCTAAACAAAGCATCACTTTTTCTTCAAAGTTCTTGATCATATGAAGATTGTATGAATCTAAGAAAAAGAAAAGTTTCTAATTGAGATAATTTATGACACTATTTCATTTTCAGACTTTGCATTTGATGAGCAAGGATTGGATTCCAAGGCTTACTGGTTGGGTTTGGATAAATTGCCTTTTATTTTGCAATGAAAATTTAAAACATTGGGTTATAATATATACAGCAGTGCTCGCTTCGGTAGCACATATAATATACACAGCAGTCCTTTAGTAATATAGCTGTATGTTTGGTAGAATTTTTAAAAATAGCTTTACTCCAACTGGTGCCTATTCCTTCATATTGAGCTTCTTTTCCTTAACAAAGTCAGAGCTGTACATGATGCAGACTCAGGATAACTAGGCCTTATCACTACCAAACAAAATTTTTAGAACTGTCAAAATCATATATGGTAGAACTGTCAGAGTTAAACAGTTTTCAAAAAGGAAACATGAAATTCTCAAGAGGCAAGTAAGTAGAAATATGATTCATTTTCTACTTCCTTTATACTGGAAATCAGCACACCAAGACTTTATTCCCAGTTAACTCATTGGTACAATGGTTAGACTAACTTCCCTCTATATTCTCTTGAATGCCACAATTTTATGATTCCTCCCAGTTATTCCCCTTAATATACTTAAATTCATTAAGTTATCCTGAAAAAGAAAAGATGA
Organism: Dasyprocta punctata; assembly: GCA_004363535.1. NCBI lineage: Eukaryota > Metazoa > Chordata > Mammalia > Rodentia > Dasyproctidae > Dasyprocta > Dasyprocta punctata. The sequence continues at coordinate 6,344 of RJWM01051480.1, forward strand.
AATGTGAGGGAACATTCACACAAAAGAAGTATTCCAACAAATATTATGTGAACTAATATGGAAGGGAAATAATATTTAAAAAGATATCATACCCCTTCGGATAGCGGTATGGTTTGGATAATGTGACAGTTAACTAACAATGTCACTTTGAATAAGAAAGGCCCAACTAAATTGGCTCAACACAGTGCTGGGTGTGGAAGAGCCACCCTAGGGAGGACTGTCGCCAGAGTGGTATAAACGGGAAATGAAGGAAGCCTCGCTTCTGCTTCTTCAGCGGAGCTCCAGTCTTCACCTTCGTCTTGGATGTCATCTCCTGGCTTTCACTGCAGACTCTTCAGGCTGCAGCACCGACCCTTCCACCTTCTACAGCAGATGCTTCGGCCTCCTGATACAGACTCACATGGGACACTACACTGAGCTCCAGGCCTTCAACGGGATCCTTTGAATCTCCAGTGTGCAAAGAGATCTTTTGCATTTTTCCACATCTGACTCTGTGGGTGGCTACTGTAAACCAGTCTTGTAAATTCTTAAATATTTGTATATCTTGCAGTAAATCTGTTTCTCTAGTAAGCACTGATTGACACGGATCACTATGACTCCAAGGTTCTTGTGTCAAAGGCTCCAACCCAGGGTGCTATTGAGAGGTGATGAAATATTTGAGATTTGGTAGAGCCTCTGGGAAGGCTTTCTGGTCATTGGCAGCTATACTCTTGAAGGGCATGTTGGACCCTAGCCTTTTCCTATCTCTCTCTTTGCTTCCTAGATGTCAAAGGATGAGCAGTTTGCTGTACCACACAGGCCTGCCATGATCTACTGCCCAAAGGTGATCACAGACTGCAGCCTCCAAAGTTGTAAACCAAAATAAACCTTTTGCAAAATAAGTTGATTATCTCAGGTATTTGTTACAGTAATGGAAAGCTAGCTAATACAGGTAGTATATTAGCTTTCTAAGACTATTGCAACAAATGTAATGACCTGAAACACCAAACATTTATTCTTTGGAAGTTACAAAAGTCAGAAGTCTGAAATTAATTTGTCTGGACTAGAATCAAGGCGTCAGCTGGGCCAGTTCTTCCTTAAGACTCTGAGGTAAGAATCTGTTTCCTTGCCCTTTTCTACTGCTAATGGCCACCTGCATTTGGCTTGTGGCCTCTTCCACCCTACATCACAACATTTTCTCCTCTTCTGTAAGACTATCAACTTTTGCCTTCCTCTGATAAGGGCCCTGTGATTACATGACTGATCCCACCAGGCTAACCTAGGGTACTCTAGAATTCTTAATGCAATCACATCTTCAAAGTTCCTTTTGCCATAAAAGGATTATATGTGATTATAAGTGACACAGATGCTACCTATCTCTAAGTTACTCCCTTGTCCATTGTGAGGTCTTTCATTCCTAATGTTTTCTCAATTTTACCTATTTTCTATGTAATATTGTCTGACGCTAAGGAAACTTCAGTAGTTTCTCCCTGAAATAGGCATTCTAAAATGGTTCTGTTCTATTATTGTTACCCAAAGATCCACACTATTCTACTAATCTAAAAGAATGATAGTCTACAGTAAAGAAATAGTGTGTTCCTGATGAAAGAAAACAGTGGTCTCCCACTCCTTGGTTAACCTAGTAATTTCAGGAACACTTACATTTGCAACTTTCTTACTCACCATTTCCCAAGGTACAAAGAGGGAAATATGTGATGCTAAACAGGTAAGAAAACTCAGCAAAAGAGAAAGAAACAAAAATCACTGTATTCCAGTTACAGGCACCATAAAAACAGTGCTGTCTACCTGCCAGTGCCCTCCTCGGGACAATTTTTAAAAGTGTGGGTCTGAGGCATTTGGGTACCTGCTGGATAAAATATGAAGATCTATGCTCTAAACTAGACCAAATAAAACAGAATCGCAGAAGTGGATCTGGAAAACAAGCCCTGGTGCTTAGGCAAACCCATGTTTGGTGTACATTGCTCCATCTAGAGTGTGGTAATGCTGAGGAGGCTCAAGTTTCAAACATCACAAAGTCTAGGTTCAAAGGACCAACCCACTAACTAGCCATGTTATACTGAACCTGTATTTTCTCATGTGTAAATACTGGGATATAATACCTAGTTTATAGGGTTTCTGTACTGCAACACTATTGACAGTGCCCTGGATAACTACTTGGGGCAGGAGCTGCTGAGTGCATGGTAGCATAACTGTGGCATCCATAGCCACCATGTACCAGATGTCAATGGCAACACCCTGGTTCTGGCAGTCAAAAAAGTTTCCAGACATTGCCAAAAGTCTCAGCAGTGTAGGGCAGTGATTAGAAAGGGCAGAATCACCCTTGTTTGAGACCCAATGATTTAAAGACTTGTTAGACTCTTACAGGTGAAAGGTGTTTTAGTCACTTTCCTGTTGCTGGAACAAAATATCCAACATTCACAACTTAAAGGAGGAGAGGTTTATTTGGGCTCACAGTTTTCAGAGGATTCAGTCCATGGTCAGCTGTCTTCAAGGCAGGCACAAGATGGTAGAGGGGCACGGTGGAGGAAACATGCTCATCCCATGGCAGCCAGGAAGCACAGAGAGAAAGAAAGAAGTGAAGACAAGAAAACATCCTTCCAGATCATGCCCCTCTGTGATGTACCTCCAGCCAGACCTCATCTCCTAATAGCACATTCATCTATGAATTCACCAATAGATGAATCCACTGATAAGTATAGCTCTCCCATGATCACCTTCCAGACACATAAGTCTTTGGGAGGACATTTTAGATCTAACTCCTAACACAGGGCATGACATGGTAGACCATAAAACGGATGTTTCTTCATTCTCCCTCTTCTCCCTCAACTCACACTGGATCCTCAGAGAAGAGAAGCTTCAACAGTCATCAGTAAAACCTTCTATTATTTTTGACATCACCCTTGTTTCCCACCAGTGACAACTTCAATTCTGGCTTTGTACCCAGTGCAAATGAGGAGACGTTGGGCTATAAAGTTAATTTGCCTTTGCTCTCAATATCAAAAATTATCAGAAGCAATTGGTTTGACTCTTAACCTTAGAATTCGTGCAGATCACATGTACTGGGGTAGATATGGGGTGAGAACTGAAAGACCTTGTAAGATTCTCAGAATTGACAATGGTTCTTTCATAGGACAACTGTTCAACTCTAATCAAAGCAGCAAAAGATTGGGATGCGTGATCCATGGGCTTCTTATCCAAAACACATGAGGGGGAGGGTCAAGATTCCCCAACCATGAAACCGTTAAAAAGATTAGCCTACAACCCCAAGTTTCTCTAAAACTCCATCCACTATTAAGAACTGTATGATTCCAATTAATTCTTAATACTTTTTTCTCTACTTAGCATAAAGAACACCATACTTTTAGAATGCATACTTAATAAAAATAACTAATATTTTAATACTTGCTCAATAAACATTTTATCAAAGTAACAGGTCTTGAGTATTTGATTTGTGAAAAGCACCAATATCCCACCAGTACCACAAAAGAATGAGACAATCTCTAGCCTCAAGGTGGAGAGGCAGACATACAGGCAAGTAATAAAAGCTATGAAATGTGTGCTCTCAGGAACTACAATAAAGAAAACCTAGGGTTAGGAAAAGATGAATGAAGGTTCAAACAGCCATACAGAACTCATTATGTTTGTGAGAAAGGACTGGTGGAAAGCAGAACAGTTGAGGATAACAGAGAGAGAGAGAGAGACGGGGGGGGAGAGAGATTTTCATTTGGCTTTCCAGACTTGTACTCAAACATGACAAAGATAAATTCAAGGCATACTGGAAACTTCAAGTTACAACATTTTCATCACTTTCTCTCTAAGAGGAGACATATCCCCTTGAAGTGCAACTAGTCTGAGTGATGAAAGCTGTAACTGTGGAGGTAAATATACTGAATAATTAGAAATGGCAATTTGCTAGGAAATGTTTCATCAAACTGATGCCTCACTGACTTCTTTGGCAGCTACTTGTCTAGAAAAAAAATGTCATGCAGAGGCTGGAACAAACTTGGATATGCTACTTTCCTGACTAGATTGATCACATCAGTACTGCAGCAATCCCTTTACTTGCCTCAAAAT
>RJWM01051481.1:0-10426 GCA_004363535.1 Dasyprocta punctata
GGAGAGGCACCTTTGCTGAAATTTCTCATAAAGCACACATGGAGAGCAAGGTCATGAGGCGATATAGAACTCTCTGTGTCGAAAAATAAATCTGAATTTCCATAGCTTTTCTGTGTTAGTTCTTATTGAAAAATTCATTTACCACTAATGGTGTCAAGTGGCCCTGTCAGCAGTCATTATTGTAACGAAAAGAAAAATAAGAAGAACCAAGCCTGAAAAGTAATGTTGTCATTTCTATTTTCCAGCAGTTGGGGAAAACAGATTCTGTTATATGAGCCTCGAAGAACCAAGGGTCCAAAGAGACACCTTGTTCTGGTGAGTTTGTAAATCCTGGTAAGAGGTACTAGTAAAAATAAAGCGGAAAAAAAAAAAAAAACCAGGCAAATGGAAACAACATAAATAATTATTCTAAAGCCCTAGCATTGCCCTGTTTTAAATCCTGGGAAATATCAGATGTAATGCTTAATTTTATTTTTGTATGTATATAAGAAAATAAGTCATAGATGTGTCAGTTGTACCATTTCAGCCTCAATTCCAAGCCTGCTACTAGGAATTTTTTTTTAAATCAGATTCTATCAACATTGGTGCTTTTCTAACTCAAATTTCTAAGCAACCCCCCCCAAAGCTATATGCAGGCCAGATCCAGAGAAAGGCCAACCAACAGAAATTATGCTGTAATAACCCAGTCCTTAATGCTATCACACTGGTCTCAGTAACTTAACACACAGAAAATACTCATGGAAGATATTTTATTAACCAAAATGAAGCAGTTCAGGCAGGCGCAGTGATGTGTGTTCACTCCTGGACCTACTTGTTTTCCTTATTAGTTCTCAGTGATAATCATTCAGTGTAAGATTTATTCTCCATGAGCCACCACACAGCAGCACTTAGGGCTTTACTGGTCCCTTGAGAGTGAGAAGCAGTTGCTTTCCTGGGTCATAATAACTCCATTTGAATACATAGCAGTTTCAACCTGAATTTGCAAGCTCAGAGCTCTCTTGTCCTTTACACACCTGACGAGAAGATGTTGAACGCCAGGCAGAGAAGACTTTTTCCTCTCATTTTTGAACTCCTGGGGTAAGTAAGGATTTGATTTAACACGATTCTCCTTTACTCTGAACATACCAGAGCACCTCCTCCCCAGCCTCTTACATAATTTGCAAATGTTCGAACCTTTCTTTAACAACTTTTCCAGTGCCTGTGAGTTTAGAAAGAATTTAGGACTAGAATGTCTAAAACTGAGGGGTATAGAGTGGTCATGCAACCCAAGAGGTTCATTTGATGAGCACTTACTGAAAACTCAGAAAAGTGAAGAAATTTGAGTATGATCATGGGTGTTTATTGGCAAACCTTGGCAATGATCTCATTTCATCGAGTGCTTCTTGGATCTGGAGCCCTCACAGAGTTACAAAAAAAACAGGACACTGACAACGACGGTACTTTGTGAAACCTTGACATCTGTCCTCATCTAAGATTGTTATCTTTCTAGAATCTTAGATTATAACTCAACTCAGAAATCACTTTTTTTCTGGGTATGGTGGCACACACCTGTAATCCTAGCTCTTGGGAGTCCAGGCCAACCTGAAGGGCATAGCAAGACCCTATCTCAAAAAAAAAAAAAAAAAAAAAAAAAAAAAAAAAAAAAAAAAAAAAAAGAAAAGAAAAGAAAAGAGAAGAGAAAGGAAGGAAGGAAGGAAGGGAGGAAGGGAGGAAAGAAAGAAAGAAAGAAAGAAAGAAAGAAAGAAAGAAAGAAAGAAAGAAAGAAAGAAAGAAAAAAGGAGAGAGAAAAGAAAAGAAAAAGAAAAGCACTCGTTTGATTTCCCTATACAGGCAAGTGTCTCTCCTGCAGTATTCTTGAGACAATTATGTGGCTGCCACCTTCAGGAGCACAACATTTCACTAGAAGTTTTATGTTGCTACACTGAGATAAAGTTTACTTTCTTCTACTTTTACCCTTGGGTCTCTGTGCAGCCGTGTGGAGTAATACCAAATGCAAAGAGTGACTCTGATTTCAGCCACACCCCACAGCCTTGCAAATGTCTTCAGTGTTCCCTTAACCAGTGTTCCCTTAGGTTTCTATTCCCAAAGTTAAACATCTGATTTTTCTAAATTGTGCCTTATAGGATATAGTTACCAAATTCATCACGATGCAAAACTTTGTATGTATTATTTTCTGCAAATGACCCTATTCTATGAATCCACTCATTCAACTAATATTTAATGAGTATGCACTAAGTTGAAAGATACCTTAAAAAATAAATTAAAAAATATAGTTTGGTACATAACAATACAGCCTACAGAGAAAAATTAAGCAGAGTAAACGGAGATGAAGAGTATGTGCATGCTTAGATAGTTGAAGGCTTGCTGCTATATTTAGAGTGATCAGGAAAGAACTCACCAATGAAGTGACCTTTAAGCAAACATACAAAACAAATGGAGGAAGAATTTCAGTTATTGAGGAGAGAAGATTTGAGAATAAAAATGAGTCTGATATGTCTGAACAAGACCACCCTTGAGGTTCCAGTGGAAGAAATGCAGGGATAGTGTTAAGGGGTGATGTTGGGAAGGTTGTTATGGGATGAACTGTCTCCCCTGAGAATGCATACACTGGACCCCTAAATCCCAAGACCTTAGAAGGTGCCAGTGTTTGGCAATAGGGTCTTAAAAATAGCAATAAAAATAAAATGAGATCATAAGGGTGGGCCTCAATGCAATACATCTGTCATCCTGTTAAGAAGAGAAAATTAAGACACAGATTTGTACACAGGCAAGACTATAGAAAGACAGAGGACAAGGCAACCACTTACATGCTAAAGAGATAGGTCTCAGAAGAAACTAACCCTGCTAACAATTTGATATTGGACTTCCAGCCTCCAGAACTGTGAGAAAACAGCTGTTATTTTTCAGGTCACTGGTCTACGGTACTATGTTGTGGCAGCTCTTGTAAGCTACCACAGAGATGAAAAGGGCCATATAGTGTAAGTCTTTGAAAGTCATTTTAAGTTTTTTGAGAAGAGTGAGAGCAGATGCAGGGCATAATTTGGCTGATATTTTAAAGCAATTACTCTAGCTCCTATATTGAAAGTAGTCCATAGGGAGGCAAGGAGAGAAGAAAAACCTGTAGGAGGGTGTTGCCAAAATTTACACAAAGGTCGGAAGTGATGACAGGAGAGAAGTTTTGGATTATAATTTGAAGTCAGTGCCCGAAGATGATTGGATAAATTGGAACATGATGAATGGGAAAGAAAACAATTAAGGAGCTGAGAATAATCCAAAGCATTCAATTATGGCAACTGGAAAAATGGAGCTAACATTCATCAAGATGGCTAAGATTGTAGGAATTGCAGTTTTTAGTGGCAGGACCAAGTTTAATTTGGACATGCTAGGTTTATGATGTTTATTCATCTTTGAGTTTGAGATCTTGTTGGGTATATTAATTTAGAATTCAGAGGACTGGTCAGGGCAAAGATATAGCTAGTATTGAGTGAGATCAGTTACTGTATAAAGAAAACAATAAGAGAAAACTCAAGATCCAGGGTCCTTGGAAGGTTTGAGGTTGGTAGGATAAGCAGCAATGAACAAAATCAAGCAAGGAAGGAGCAGCAAGTAAAGTAGCGAGGGAATGAAAGAGTGATTGCAAAGCAGACATATCAAGGATATATTTCAGATGCCAGTCTTTTCCCATGAGTTGGTGCCATTCATGGACTACAGGGGAGGAGAACAAGAAGTCAGCAAGAGGCCAAGCCCTCCCTGTGAGTTAGCACCATGTGCAGGCTGCTGTGGGGAGAACCAGATGCCAGCCCTTTCTGGCATGTAGGCTGGGAGACAAGAAGAGCCAAGGTTACCCCTTCCCCACCATAAGGGGCTGGCTGATGTGGAGAAACATAGTCTGCGATGATGGCTATTGAGGTAAAATACAACTTAATGATTATAGTGTTTTAGAGTTTCACTGACTTTGCAGGCCTAAAGCTGATAGTCTGATCATCTATTCAGAGGATAATGATAAGCAATGCAGCATCTATAGGGAATCTCCTTCTGAAGGTGGTAGCCATTGTTAATTCCCTATTACCTTGTTTCAAAGTCCTGTATCATTTTCATTGTTTTGTTTGGTTGAGTTTTATTCTGTTTTGTCTTGTTTGATTTTATTATATCCAATGGCATGGGCAGCTATTTCAAAGATAACAAGATGTAATATGGTAACCATTTTGCATTTACTGTTATCTTGTTTTGAAGCCCTTTATTGCATTCATTGTTTTTTTATTGGTTCTAGTCTATTCTGTTTTGTTTGATTTTTACTATGTCTGAGGTTAGGGGCAGCTATTTTGAAGAAAACAAGAGGCATTATGGTAACCATTATTGATTTCCTATTATCTTGCTTTGAAGTCCTGTATCACTTACACTGTTTTGTTTTGATTGGCTTTATTCTGTTTTATTTTGCTTGGTTTCATTCTCTTTAAAATAAAAATTACAAGCTGAGCATGGTGGTGCATGCCTTTAATCCCAGCACTTGGGAGGCAGAGTTAGGTGGAGCATTGTGAGTTCGAGGCCCACTTGGGCTACAACACGAGCACAAGGCCAGCCTGAACTACATAGTGCGACCCTGCCCCAAAAGCCTAGGGCTGGGAGTTTGGCTCAGTGGCTTAAGAGCCTGTCTGTCAGGTGCGAGGTTGTGAGTTCAATCCCCAGTGCAGCAAAAAGAAAAAAAAAAAAAAAGAATATATTTCATGAAGAGAGAATGATTACTAGGGTAAATGCTGCAGATACAGAAGTAAGATGGGGACTTCATCAGACTTAGTGATAGAGTAATATTGACCACCAAAGCAGGTTCAGGGAATGGCAGGGATAGAAGGATGACTGAAATGGGTTCAGGAGAGAACTGGGGAGATGAATTTAAGTGAGCAAGAATATTCTTTTAAGGATGTTTTGCTGTAAAGCAGCAAAGAAATTGTGTGGTACTTAAAGTAGACTACCAAGAGCTAGTATTATTTTAGAATTAATGTTTAATCAGATACAAGGGGTATGATTCAGTAACAAAGGAACGCTGACAAAGCAGGAGAGGCAACAACTATCGGAACAGTGTCCTAGAATAGGTAAGAATTTCAAAATAAACAAATACAAGAGTAAGAGCATTTGATCTTAGATAGGACCAACATCTATAGCTGTGTTGCCTTCTGTGATAGTCATTAGCTATATGTAGCTATTTAAGTTTAATTTAAAATAAAGAGATTTAAAATTCAATTCTTCAGTTGCTGTAAAAACTATGGCTAGTGACTAGAGTACTAGGCAGCACCAACCAGAAGATTGTTTTGGTCATGGCAGAAAGCTCTGTCGAACAGCCCTGAGATGCATCGTAAGGGGAGGGAGACATTTGTATGGAGACGAGTTGATAGGTCAGTGTGGCGGTGGCAGCTTCGCAAAGGTCTTTACTGATTTCCTCCACTTTCTTATTTAAACAGGAAGCAACCTCCATGGGCTATGTAGGATCTAGAACTTTGAGGAAAAGTACATGCTATGGTTGAATTGTGCTTTGTTCTCTCTGAAACATATGTTGAAAGTTTAGGTTTAGGTTAGTAGTCTCGCGCCTGCCTGGCAGGCACGAGGTTGTGAGTTCGATCCCTGGTACGAAAAAAAAAAAAATAGGTTAGTAGTCTCTAACGTAGAGATACCAGTCAGGATGCTGTGTGTTTTTCTCTAGCCCTGTTCACTAGCAGTCTTTGAGTAGTGGAAAACAGGCTGGCCCAATGAATGGTTTTCAATCCTGACTGCACATTGGTTGCACCCAGGTGCAGCCTCTTCCTCAGAGGTAGAGGTTGTGACTGAACTTCCTTTTTTTTTTTTTTATTAAAAAAATTTTTTTTGAGACAGGGTCTCAATATGTAGCCGAGACTGGCTGCAAACTCGCAGTGATCCTCCTGCCTCAGACCCCCAAGCGCTGGGATTATAGGGGTGTGCCACTACACCCAGCTATAATTGAACATTTTGAAAATGGGCCCTGGCCGTTGATCTATCTAAAATACTCAAGGCAATTCTAATACAGATAATATTTTGGAACCGCTGAGCTGGAGCAAGAACATGGAGAAAATGTACAGAGAAATGAGGAAAAAGAGAACTTTGCTAAGAGGACCATGAAAACCACAAAGAAAAAGAAAGGGATGGAGGAGTTGTGGCGGGATGGGAGATGGGATGATATGGGGAGTGCTCAAGGCTTATAGCTGATGAGGAATGGGCTGGGAATTCAGTGCTTCTTAGGTAACAAATACAAATCAGATAGAAGGCACAGTGAGACTTGCCTTGCCTGTCTACATCAGCTCCATTAGTGGAACATAATGCCAACTATATAATTTTTTTTTTTCTTTTGCGGCACCGGGGATTGAACTCACAACCTCACACGTGCCAGGGCAGGCGCTTAAGGCACTGAGCCAAACTCCTGGCCCTGGTTTTTTGAGGCAGGGTCGCACTATGTAGCTCAAGCCAGCCTTGCACTCGCGTTGTAGCCCAAGCTGGCCTCGAACTCACAGCGCTCCGCCTACCTCAGCCTCCCGAGTGCTGGGATTAAAGGCGAGCGCCACCATGCCCAGCTCAACTATATAATTTTAAAACTTCTTTGCAACCTCTCTAAAAAGAAAAGAAAGAAGCAAACTTAATTTTAATAATATATTTTAGTTTATAAGCATACGCAAAAATGTCTTTTGACGTGAAAACACTGCAAAATTTGTTAATGAGATGTTTTGATGTCTTTCCTTTCCCCAGTGCTTTGCTTTCCAAGTTCGGTGAGCATTTTATGCATAATGCACATCTCAGTTCAGAACAGGTGCATTACAGCCACATGTGCAGTGGATGGTGCAGATCTAGATGGAGAGGATGAGGGTGTAATGTGTAATTTCTAGGGAGCATTCCTCTTGGAATACAAGAGTACCATAATATATTCAATCTTTAATCAGCCAGGTGTGATTACATATAATTACATTCTTATCTAGCCCAATCTAGCTTGACCAGAAGAGTATCATGAGAGCCTTGGTCATATGCTCTGCTGAAGTCCAAATATGCCGCATCAGCCACATTTCCCTAATAGAGGTTAATCTGGCATGCATTTCCTAGTGAATCCGTGCCAGCTTCGGCTTCCAGAGGCCCCTGTTCCTTTGTTCTGTGTGCTCATTTAATGATGTGGTCTGCATGCTTACTCTCGCTGTGTGCAAGTGATCTTTTCCTATTTCCGATTGTTGAGGTAACTGATTTTGGAAAGTAAAGGAGAACGGGAACGTGGACCATTGCTTACTATGCAAATGGTAGCAAAGCTATGTTTGATTTATTGGCCCTGAATTTGGGATTCCAGAATTAAATGGCAAAAAGGAGTCTGCATTCCATGCAGCACCCAAGGACAAAAAATCTATTGCTAAAATGATTTGAAGCTAAATTTTCAAAGGGAGTTGGAGAGAAGATAATGTCTAGATAAAAGCACACTGAGCAAGATGTAGGAAAGTGTGTGAGGAAGAGAGAAGTAACAGGGAAAGGGTGTCCTCAGACATCCTCACAGATGGTAACAGGAAGCAAGAAGAATAAACTTAGGTGGGCGCTTCCGAGGTATGTGTAGCAATGGTGGTGAGTGGGAAAAAACCATCCGATATTTGAGCACAGTAAAGTAAATATGGCTTCATCAATGGCACCATGTGTTGGTTCCATAAGACTGACAACCAGAATTAAGGAACTCAAGCGTTGATCTTTTTCAAAAGAAATTGACCTGTATGCCATGGCTTGCTCAGCTGGAACAACATGTAAAAGCTCCTTTTCACACCCCCGAGCTAGGAGACCTCTCTTTGTCACTGTTCGGGTCATTAGGGTTGGGTTTTAAAACAAGATTCTCACAGCACTAGAGAATATTGGAGTACTGAATCAGGGTATTTGTCTTTTTCAGACATTATTATCTCTGTCTCTCTGTCTCTGTCTCTGTCTCTCTCTTCCTCCCTCCCTCCCACTCCTGGGGATTGAAACCAGGTCTTTCACTGACCCGCATCCTCAGTCTTTTTGTTTTTGTTCTTTTTATTTTGAGGCAGGGTCTTACTAAGACTCTAAGTTGTCCCGACTGCGTTAGAACTTGCCATCCTCCTATTACGGCCTCTCAGAGTGCTGGGATACCAGGAATGTGCCTCCACACCTGGCTTACTCCCTCTGATGAACTTTTCTTTTTTTTTTTTAGTAAATGTTTGCAGTATATAATGATGATTTTGATTTTTCTGGAGTCAAAGTCTTTCTATGTAGTCCAGGCTGGCCTTGCACATACAGTGAGGCTCCTGCCTCAGTCTCCCGAGTACTGGAATCAGAGGCTTGCACCACCATGCAGTACATAATGCTTACATTCATCTTGGGAAGTTGGTACATGTTCATAACACCTCTTAATTCTTTTTACATCTCCTTCCTTCCCCTCTGCTCCCTCCTCGCCTGCCATCTCTTGAACTGGTTTTATGAGTTTCTGTCTACTACGCTTCATAGAGGACACAAACTGCGAACAGCCCACGGATGTGTTAGACGGGGCTCATGAGTTCCCACATGGTGATACTGTGTTGCTTAACAAAACTTCATCTTTCTTCCTCTAAAGAAATGAGAATACAGTCTGTTTCTTGGAGTGCTTAGCAGGCTTATGGTGCCTGGCTCATAAGAGCATTCAATATAATAAATGTAGCTTGGTGTTGAAAATATGGACTTGCCTTGGAAAAGGACTTCTCATTTGGTTCAAGTGGTTATTGTACCACAACAAGGATGAGACCACAGTGGGAGAGTTCTCCAAAGCAGACTGAATCTTAGTGAATTTGGAAATAGACAAGGGAGAAACGAGACCTAGGCAGGGACATCTGCTGCAACAGCTTGACTTGATTCTTGTTAACCTGCTAGAAAATTCAGATGGGCTGCCTGAGATGTCTCTCTGTCCTCTCTCCTCTTCCCTCTCTTCTCTCTCCCCTCTCCTCTCTCTCTTCTTTCATCTCTCGCAATTTTATTGACATGTATTTCACATATCATATGATTCACTCATTTAAAATTCAGTAGTTTTCAGTAGTTTTAAGTGTATTTACAAATACAAAGGGTGATTGAAAAATACAATGAATGTTTAAATCAGGAAGACCTATAACAGTAAAAGACACATTGCCGAGATGGTATGTGTGTTTGAAGCAAGGAGGCATAATAGTATTCCATTGTATGATAAAAATCTATTATTCATCAATTTATGAACATTTGGGTTGTTTCCACCTTTTGGTTATTATGAATAGTGCAGCCATAAGTATTCGTGTGCATGTTTTTGGTTGGACCATTTTTATTTTAAAATCAAAAAATATCAAAAATGGTGGCACAGTAGTTCAAAACAACATAATAAGAGATTAACAATGGTTAATATATTGTGTGTTGTTATCTTCAAAGCAGTTGCTCAGATTACAAGATTTAGGCATGAAAAATGATGAAGCAATGAAAGCACAAGCCATTCTTTTTGATGAACTAACAAAGTTTAGTAGTACATTAATCTATCAATCATATATACATACATATTTCCCTTCTTTCTTTTCTTCTTCATCCCAGTTCTTTCCTTTTGAGCAGCGTCTTTCCCTTTCACTTTCACCATATGTGTTGTACATTTTGGATTCTGATTCTACTTACTCTTGTGGTTTTTTACACTAGGGAGACAATATGATGTTTACACATATGAGTCTGATTTATTTCACTTATGAGAATGGTCCCAAATTGTATCCATTTACCTATAATGGCCTACTGTTTATTCTTCTTTATAGCTGAGTAGTACTCCATTGTATAAAATTCAACCCCTTTTTTATCCATTCTGAAGTTGGTGGGCATTTGGGTTGTTTCTAAGATTTAGATATTATAAATTGTGCTGCTATAAAAATGGCTGCACATATATTGCTGAAAAAGTACCCAGAAGGGGGATAGCTGGATTGAATGGGACCTCTCCAATCCTAGTTTTTTGAGGAATCTCCACACTGATTTCACAGTGGTTGTACCAGTCTACACTCTCACCAACAGTGGAGGAGGGTTCCTTTTTCCCCACAGTTCCGCTGGAATTTGCTATTGGTTGATTTCTTGATGATAGCCATTCTTTCTGTATTGAGATGAAATCTCAGTGTTGTTTTAATTTGCATTTCTCAAATGACCAGTGATGAACATTTTTTCATATATTTATTTGTCATTTGTATTTCTTCATCTGAGAAGTATGTATTCATCTCAGATGCCCATTTTTGGTTTGGGTTTTTGAATTTGGGGGGCCTGATTCTTTTAAATTCTTTATATGTTCTAGATAGAAGTCTTTTGTCTGAGGGACAGTTGGCTAAAATTTTTTTCCCACTTTTTGCATTGTCTTTTCACTATGTTGGTGATTTCTTTTGATGTGCAAAAACTTTTTAATAAGATGAGATCCCAGTTGTTGCTT
>RJWM01051482.1:0-10320 GCA_004363535.1 Dasyprocta punctata
TGCTTCTTAGAAAAGTCCTATGGATTAAGTGGAGAAGATACAGTATTCCCGTTTCCTTTTATAAATGAGAAAATGATGCATTTTTCATTAGATCGTGTTGGGAGAAAACTGGTTCCTGACGGAGGGGAACTGAAACGGGTCCCCTCCCTGGGCCCTGAGCTCAGGCGGAGGGAAGACGCGGCGTGGCCAGCGGGAGAGCCAGCGGGGAAGAGCAGGGAGGATCGTGTGCTGGGCAAGAGCGGGGTCGTAAGTAAGATCTCAGCGTGAAAAACCAAGCCACGAAGCAAAACCGTTTTGATGAATGTAACCACAGTAACTTGGGCATCTCTGTTTAACCGAAGAGACAACGGATGAAGTTCCTAAGCTGGTAGAAGATCACTTTTGTAAGACTTTTTTCTGTTAAGCGGTTTTTTAAAGGTTGTCAGTTTTAAGCGCTGTCGGAGGAGATAGAGGTTTACAGAAGCAAAGCCTAAGGAACTCAGCAGGACAGGGCCAGGCAGCTGATGGGGTGCTCAGCCTCACTCGGAACCAGAACAAGATCGAGCTCTGGGCCCATCGAATGGCAGGGAAAGGGAGGAGAGAGAAGGGCACCGAACGTCCACCAGGCCAGCGAGAAGAAAACAGAGCGAGCTGCTCAGCCGGGGACCCAGAGCATTCGGGAAACACCAAGGTCTGGGGGGCCTGGGGGCTCTGCTGTGTCAAAATGCACATCGGCGCTTTCACCACAGCGCACAAGGCCCTGGGCTGGGCCCCTCGCGCACCGCCAGCTCAGTCCCTTCCCGCGCAGCCGCGGCCGCTGGGGACGGCTTCCAGCCCGAAGCCCGCTGTGCTCTCCCCGGTGGAGCTTTCTCTCGTCACCCGCACTGTTCATTTCCTCTCCTCCTTCCTCACGACGTCTCTCTTGCTCAGTTTGTTTAGAACTGCACTCAGCATCCTCTCTCTTACCCACTTCAAAACCCCCTTGCCCGCTCATCGTTTTCTTTTGCTCCAACGCAGGCATCTTCTCCTATCATATAAAATTCACTTGGCCATAAAACTGTATTGTTTGCCCGGTGTGGTGGCGCATCCCTGCAATCCCAGCACTCGGGAGGCTGAGGCAGGAGGATCACTGCAAGGTCGAGACCTGCCTGGGTTACAAAGTGAGCTCAAGGCCAGCCTGAACTGCATAGTGAGACCCTGTCTCAAACACACACACACACACACACACACACCTGCATTGTCCGCTGTCTGTCCTTCTTTCTTCACTGAAAATGTAAGTTCTATGAAAGCAGAGATCTTTGTCCCATTCCTGATTTGTAAGCTAAAGACCTAGAAGAGTGTCTTGCACATAATGGCCCCTTAATATTGTTTTTGATTGTTGAGTGAATAATTACTGCATTGTGTTAACTCCTGAATGAGCAAGTTCTTCTGCTCACGAGCAAGTTAGATTCAGAGTTCTGCGTGTGCATTAGGTCCAGGGTACTTGGGGACTTTCTCTCCTAGCAGAAGATGCAGTTACAGCAAACAAAGAAATATTTGTTCAAATGTTTCATACAAGAAACCCTGTTGCTCCCTCACTGAAACATTCCATTGTGCATCTATTTTTAAAAAAAAAAAAAAAGGTATGGTTTCATCCCTGCCAGCAGTCAGCTGTGAGAGGCCTCGAGGACCCGAGGGGTTGCGGAGGTCCCCGCAGTGCCTGCACCCAGCCTCGCCTTTCTCGGGTGCTGCAGGCAGGGTGGCTTTGGACCCGTGCGCCCGTCCACGGGCCGCCCCGGAAGCTTCGCGTTCTGTGCTTGACCATGGCCTCGCTTCTCTCGGGTGAGCTTCAGGGCTCTTCAGACGCTCCACGTTGAGGGCTGTATTTTGCACCGCTCTGAGATCTCGTCCGTGGGAGGACAGCTGGCTCTGTCACCGGGTGCGTGGTTCAGTCTTTGTCCTTCAGGGCCATCAGCTCCTGAAGCCTACGTCCCGCCAACACCTCAGCTGGCATCTCCCCGCCTCTTCCACCTGTGAGGGTCATCTTGGCTTTTCTTTCCACTGTCACCTTCCTCTCTAGTCAGCGGGGGCCAATAACATGAGTAAAATCCCTCCTAATAAAGCCCAGTAAATTTAGCCGGGTGTGGTGGTGCACACCTGTAACCCCAGCACTCAGGAGCCTGAGGCAGGAGGATCGTTGTGAGTCTGAGACCAGCCTGGGCTACATAGTGAGCTCAAGGCCAGTCTGACCCGCATAGTGAGACCCTGCCTCAAAAGAGACTAAATAAATAATTAAATCCCAGTAAATGTGTTACAAACGCAGTGACCACACAATCAAGTTACCTTGCTGGGTCAGGAGTGCCACCTACTGACAGGGGAATTGGTACGCTCTTGATCTGGAGCGTGCTATGTTTTTTAAATGCATGGACATTCTTCGGAGGAAAATTCCCGAGTGAGGGAGTTCTTGGGCATATTTTATCCTGTGTTCTATATCGTGTTTCTAGAACATGGAGTCTGTTTTCTTTATGTTATTAAGGCTGCCACTATGCCAGGCAGACTGTGGGCCATAAATACTTGTTGTAGAATTAAAAAGTCGAAAGGTTACTTTTTTAAATGTACACACTTAGGATCTGAAGGCTTCTTTTTGTCTGTGTACTCTGAAATCTCTCCACTGGGAGGCAGCACGTGATTTTAGTGACAGTTTACACACACACACACACACACACACACACACACACACACAGCCCTTCAACCCACCCAAAGAGATCGAACTTCCGTAGATACAGTGTATGGTTGCTCCGAGGCTTCATGGCTACACATAGAAGGAAAGGAGAATTCTGACGCTTTGTATCTATTATTGTAAAGGCTGTAGGATAAGTTATGCATTCAAATATCACCTCTTCCTGCAGCTTCAGGACATCTAGGTAAACAGTAATGTCCTATATGTTTTCTTTTTTTTTGAAAGCAAGAGGAAAGGATTTTGAATATTTTCACTAAAAAGAAATGATATATGATTAGACAGGCTCAACTTGATTTAAAAAGCACACAATGTGCACATGTATTGAAACATCAATCAAAGATGCTCAATTTTTATTCATTTAAATAAGTAAATGCTGGGGGCGGGGAGGAATCTAGTTAATAATGACAGTGGAAATAACTTCTCAGTAATCACGAGACACCGTGATGACCGGTGAGACTGAACTGAAATCAGTCACTGCCTTTGAGAGTCGTAGCCATCAGGGAGGCCTTATAACCCATGGGTTGGTCGGCAAGCAATTCGCAAAATGTTTTGGAGAAAATTGAATGTGATGAAAGAATTAACATGTTCCAGCTCCTTCAATGGAAAGTTTTGCCTCTTTTCTGCAAATAATCAGAAAACAAAATATAGCAGTTTGGGGTGCACAGCTAGAAGAGCAGAGTTTGGGTCAGAAGTGTGGTGAGCTGAGGTTCGTGGGCCGGGCAGGCCCAGCGAGGAGGTCGTGGCAGGAGCTCCGTTGTGGCCCCTGGAGCAAGGCCAGGAGGAAGCTTCTCCAGGGTCATCCAGCTATGGTGTCGGCACAGAGTTTGCCATTGGGAGTGTCAGTAACTCTCTCTCCATGAAGGCTAATTCTAACTCTGCCATAGTATTAACCAGCTTCAGTGTTAAAATTACAGATTTGGTAGACATTTCACATCAAAGTTACATGGTGGTACTCTTCTCCCCAGAAAATATCAATTTGTTCAATTTTTTTGAACCAGTTTATACCAAATTTTCAGTCTTCAGTATTACTTGCAAACTACCTTACTTTTCTAAAGTTTTATAGCTGTCTTACATACCATTTGCCAACTGGAAATCTGTCCCCATGAATACCAACAAGCTGATAAAATGCACGAACAGCAAGAACACTTCACATTTTATTTTATTTTATTTTATTTTTTTACACTTCACATTTTAAAAATAAGATTGACGGGCCAAGCCTTTGGCTCAGTGGTTTAAGCGCCTGCCTGGCAGGTGTGAGGTTGTGAGTTTGATCCCCAGTACCGAAAAAAAAAATAAAATAAAATAAAATAAAACAAAATTGACCACGGTGCCCCCTTTGCAGTGAGATTGGTGCGGCGAAGTGTTGTCATGGTCTGAAACTCACCCACTTGTCTTGCTGCAATAAACATCTTGCAAGGTTAAAGCGCCATGAATAGTACTTCCCAGGCTCTCGTAGTTAGTTATTAATGTACTTTTCAAGCATCTCATGTGTTTATCTTTAAGGATTTCAAAGCACTTGACTGCCGCTGTTTATCAATAGAAAAGGACACTGAGACCAATAGTCCCCCAATTTTAAAATAAGGAAACTTTTAGTTCTAAAAATTTACTAAGTTTACATTCTAGTTCAATGTTATTTGCTCATATTGAAAATATTTTTAATGCCTTCCTCTTTATTTTTCTTACGAGTCAAATATCTTATTGAAATCGAGTTTTTTTCCTCTCCTCCCAGTCTCCGTTTCCAATCCATGCCATTCCACTGTAAGAACAAGATGATCCGGCTTTCTAAAAACATCCTACACTCATCTGCTGGTGTAGCTAAGTGGTAAAATTCTTGTCTAGTGTAGGTGACACTCTGGGTTCAATCCCCTGCAGTGCATAAAAACTAAAAAAAGGAAAAGAAGAAAAACGCCCTAGATATATTTTGTTTGTTCACTTGTTGTTTTCGTTGTTCTTGCTGTCTGTGGCGCTGGGGGTTGAATCCGGGGCCTTCACATCCCCACCCTTTCTGCCATTCTTTATTCCGAGACGTGGTCTCACAGAGTCAATAAAGTGTCCTGATTAGGCTCAAACTTTTGATCCTCCTGCCTCAGCTTCCCAGAGTGCTGATTATGGGTTTGTACCTCCGCAACCTGGCATAAGTATGGTTTTTACAAAGTAAGAATTTGTGACAGTTTTCCATGTCTCGGGGAGATGTAGCCACAGCCTTCTGGGGTACAGAAAGCTACGGGTGCCACATCTTCCTTCTGCCCAGTCAGTCTTGTCAGGTGCCCAGCAAAATACCTAAAACCTTATTCCCCGAAGCTTCACCTCCTCCACAAGACGAGCTTCACGACTAGCTTCATTCCACTGCAAGTAGCAGAGTCCCTCTCAATTCGAGTTTTATCAGTTGTATCTAATGCTTCTTATATAACAGTGCATTTTTTAAAAACCCAGCAACTAGTGGTATGAACAAAATAGAAATTTATTTTTCTTGTACATGAAGGAAGCCAGGAGGGAGGCAACTTGGGGACACCGTCTCCTGTCATTCTCACTAAAGCCCACAAGGTCACCTCAAGACCCACAAAGCTGCGGAGCCCCTGCCATCACAACCACATTCCAGGAACCAAGGAGGAGAAAAACAGGCTCCTATTGGTTAGATTAGTTGTAGGTGGTGGTGGTGGTGGTGGTGGTTGTTCTTGTTGTTTAGGAATCTTCTCAAAGTTTCCACCCGACAGTTCCATTTACATCTTATTAGCTCATAAGCCACAGAACTACGATAGCCTGAAAAAACCCTAAGAATTCACCTTTAATCTAAAAAGAAATATTCTCACAAATTCAGGGTTCCATTCCCCAGGAAGGGGGAGGGAACATCTGAAAGCAAATGACAGTCCTGCCACAAAGTCCATTACAATTTTCTTTTTAGTGGAAGAATATTGAAATACCTTAAATGGCCTAGAGAGAACACAGTTTAAAAAACTGCAGAATACTTGTATTTTATGCACTGTCCTGATATTTAAAATATTGATGTAGACTACTCTTTGTTGGCATGGTAAGTTAGCCATGACTCAATTTTAACTGGAAAAAAAAAAAAACCTGCATCTATACTAGGATCCCATATGTAAAGTCATATATCTCCTAAGACATTTGCTAGATGTTAGCAGTATTTAGGTAACCACTGCGGTTGTTGATTTTTGTGTAACACTATTTTCCTGTGTGTCTTCCAGTTTTTACAATCAGCACACACTACATAACGGTTACTTCGGGCCTGGCATGGTGGTGCAGGCCTGTAATTCCACCACTTGGGAGGCTGAGGCAGGAGGATTGGTGCAAGTTCAAGGCCAGCCTGGGCTACAAAGTGAGTTCAAGGTCAGCCTGAACTGCAGAGTGAGACCTGTCTCAAAAAGAAAAAGAAAAACAAAAACAAAACAAAACAAAAACAAAATCAAACGGTTACTTCAGGAATAAACAGGTGCTGAATGAAATCATCTTCAAGAACTCGGGAAAACCTTCTGTTTGCAGTCAGTCATCAGCCGTGGGCTTTCCCACTGCCCTGGGGCAGCAGTGTCATAGCTCTAATAACATCAGGTGCACTTTTGTTAATTTTCGGTGACAATGGACAAAGCACTAGCAAGAATTTTTTGTAAAATTCTTATTTTCACTTTGGTCTCAGGCCGGTGGGGAACGTTTCTGCGAGTGCAAGGCAGCGTGATCCTGAGCTCGCCTCAGAACCGAGGGGTCCACGCGGCCCTGGCCGCGCAGGACGCGAGCGATCAGCTCTGCACTGCCCGCTGCCACTGCTGCCGCGCGGGCCCCCGGGCTGCTGCTTCAAAGCGCGACCCAAACCGGGGTCCGGCAGGTGGTTTCAGAAGGAAGAGGAAGTGGCTGATCCAGGCGTCATCGGGGAAAACGCAGCCGTGATTTCCAATGTCGCTTTCTTGGGCTGGGCGGGTGAACCTTCGTGCAGCCCGTATTTTGTAGGAAGGGATTGTTAATTAGACGGTGACTTTCTTAACACAGCGCTGTGAAGAACTTCGCTGATTCCAGATGGCTGAGAATGCAGTGCTTTAAACCTGGGCAGAAAGAGAAATCCCAGAAGACCAAACACAAACATCTTTCTCACTTCATGAAAGCAAAAACGTCGCCTGGTCAGAAAAGGGGTCACTGTGCCTGTACACACGCGCACATCGCCGTGTCACCCCCTGTGAAATGACATCTGTCACCGCAGATGGGGGAACTGGGGGAAGCCTTGGAGAATCATTAGTCACAGTGGGTTTCCTCAGACCTCTGCCCAACCCAACACTGAAGGACCCTCGGCCCCCCTTTGGCTGGGTCGCCTGCTGAGCACCTGGAAAAGCTCAGATTACCGTGATAACCAAGCCAAACCCGTTCTCGTTCTCGGGGTTGAAAAGGGAGATTGGTGCTTGCGGGCGTGTGATAGTTCAGCTGGATTGCGGTTCCTTTCACTGCATACGCGAGTTTCTTATTTTTCTTTTAGACACTAAGGGTTTGGTGGGAGCATGTCCTAGCGAGCTTGTGTAACGCACCCCGTGGATGTAGGTTTGTGTCCCCACAGTAGAGGGTCCCCTGTGCCATTGCTGAGCTTTGTCTGCTTGAGGGGAGCTTTTGAATCTGTGCAAGTGAGGCCTCTGTCGGTGGCTTTTCAAATGCTAGCTCCTTCTCCCCAGGGACGCAGATCCACCCCGAGCACCTTCGGGATTATTAGCCAACAGGGTCGTGGCTAGTGGCTTGGGCCACCACACTGGGACCTCCCCTAAGTGACTTTTCAGTGTCTCTGCAGTTTCACCTCTAGAGTGCGCTAGACGTTAAACATGACCCCGGCGTGTTGACATAGGACTAACTTGAAACTCTCCTCCAGCAAAATTTGGGCTTCGTTCGTGTCATAAATAGCAACTAACCCGTGCTTTCTCCCTTGCTTTTAGCTCCGTCAGCACTGTGTCTTACGTGGACGAACCGAGCCAGCGTGATGAGATCTCTCGACTCACGGCGCGAATGGAGAACACCTATCAGCTGGGTGCGTCCTTCGTCACTCACCCCCGAGGTCTCCTTACCCTGGCAGCTGATAGCCTGCCGGGGTCTCAGCTCTAGCAGAAAGGACCTTCGTTAATTGAGCCACTCGAGCCTTCTGCATTTTCTTTCTCTGCTAAATGAGAGCGACACCCATTGCCTGCTTTTCCGCATCTGTGTTTCCTAAATACCAAGCAAGTGGCTGGGGGCACAGATGTGCGTAGCGGATGATCGAATTAAGGAGCCGGGATGTGTTTCTGGATGGCGTTACTATAGATAAACATAGGTGCGCATTAGGTGAAAGAGATCTGCGCTGGTGTTTTATCCAACAAAACCACCTCCTGCTGCTGGTCGGTGGGAGGAAAATCCTCAAGGCGGAGGTGAAGGGTTTGTGGTCCCTGTGGACGGAGGTGTTTATCTATTACCACTGAGGTTTTGGCTCTTTGAAAACAAAGACCTTCACACCTGTCCCTGTGGTGCCAGGTGGAGTTTATGGCAAATATCTTTTGCCATTCGTGTTTCTTCACAGACCAACTTGTTTTCCACCAATGTGCACCTGCCTGCTATTATCTGACTTTATATATAATTACTGCTGTACCAGAAATTCCGTGGAGATTTACCGGGGCCGAGGGAGCCTCTAATGGCCAGGGTGTTTCCATCTGCAGCCAGCTCACCCTCAGGAGACTGCAAACCTCAGCCCGGCCTCCGAGGCCTTAGAGCCATTTTTCTGCAGCAGCCCCAAAGCTGCACGGACTACAAGGCTCCAAATGAGCGGCCTTTTATCTTCAGAGCACCTGCGGTGCCGTCCTGTTTCTAGCATCCAGAAAAGTTTTCTATTTTTCTGGTAGCCATGCCCCATTTCCCTTGGAGATTTTTCACCAACAGCACTTTCCTAACTTTTGGGGCCCAAAATTGTACCGGAGCTGACCCGGCTTCACAGGCAGAGCAGGACTGATTCTGTGATGGGGAATAACCTGGATCCATCCGGTCAAAACCCCAGACAGGAGACTCAGGGAAGATCGTTTGACAGTTGGAGAAGCAGCCATGACCACGGGACCCAAACAAATGAAGGGACTGTGACTGCTTCTTATTGTAGCCCCAAATATTGAGTACGGTAATCCAAGTACTGTAATTCTTTCTCTAGTCTTCCTCACAATCCAAGAAATTATATTTATATTTCCATTGAGACGTTATTGGAATCCCGGCAAGTTAATTCCAATCTACCGTCTCCAATGCAACCCACAGTGAGAGTAAAGACTCCGAGACATATTCAAGATTAAGGGCAGCCAAGGGGTCCTGAGTCCAATCCTCGTGAGGACATGCGGACAAACGCCTTGATCCTAGGCCTCTCCCAGAACTTATTAACTAGTGCAGCAAGGGGGTGGCTTGAGGATGAGTGACAGTGAGGATGGCGGGAACTACGTGAGTAACCTGAGCTGGCTAGAAAGGTAGTGAGAAATTTATCTCTACAAAATGGAGAGATAAGGATATGCAGGGGGATCAATTTGCACAACCCATTCAAGATAGCAAGTGGATTGTTTTAGGAGGCTGCTGCTTCAGTTTCTGATATGCAAACTTTATGCCCTGGGGACTCATAGCCTCTTTCTCGAGGCTCATACCCAGTCAACATTCCTGGAGCTCACTGACTCTGCCATCCCGCTGTGCCTATATATTTTACAGAGATCACTATGGGAGGAAACAGGACACTGTTGGATGGCTTTAGAGAGTACATAGCAGTACCTCAGCTAGCCTTATTTGCAATGCTTAGAGCCAATTCAAGAGAGAAGGAAGTACCATAGTCAGCTCTGTATATATCAACATAAGGAAATAAGTCTCAGTATAATCAATGTTGCAGCAATTGTTCTGCATTCAAGGGGACCCACTCAAGTTGTCTCCCACAGATTCTGTCATCTTGTCCCCTCCATCGAGCCTGAAATGGAGAAAAACAACCAAATGCCGGCATCATGGCTTGAGTCCCGAGGGCAGCTGGCTTAGACTCTCCAGCCAGAGTGTGAAGGCTGAACGCCCTCAGTCCTGGCGACCTCTGACTTTGAGTCGGATTTCAACCGGACTAAGCAGTGGAAAGGACCCCTGTGCTTCTCCTCCATCAAGCTATCTTTTCACAACTTACTGCTTCAGATGAGCAAGCTAAATTGTCTTGTCGGTTTTAGCACTGAGTGTTGGACCAAGTTAGAAAAGTAATTCTCTAAAAATAGCACAGTGTAGATAAAATATTTCCATATTTTCTTCTAAAAATATGTGTGAACTATTTCTCTGTGATTGAAGCCAGTTGTACCCAGCAAGCCACTTCTCAGAGCCCTCAGCTGGCCGCTTTATTAATAATCAAAATTCTATTTCCACTTCCACCCTCAGCCGGCTTGATTTTACATGTGAACGGTATTCAGTAAAGATCTACATAATATACTATGGGCCAGAAGAGTGGCAGGGGAGGGCCGGTCACCAGAACCGTCATGTTTAGCTCATTTCTCATTCCAGGCAACAATGCTGGCATTGTCTGAGCACAGCCTAGAGCACAGCATGTTTGCCCTCCCTTTCAATAACGATACCTCCCGGCACGGAGATGACACAGGAGCGCACTTCGTGAGATTAAAAGGGGA
>RJWM01051483.1:0-10455 GCA_004363535.1 Dasyprocta punctata
TATTTGTCATTTCACATTTAGGTTTTGGGTTATCCAAAACTGACCTGTGCACCAGCATTAATTATCTGCCATCATCTTCATTTGACTCAGCTGTTTCTCTCGTCCCTGCAGCCAGTCCTCGGCCAACCTCTTTCCTTTCCCCATTCCTTCTCGGGTCCACAGTCTCCGCTTCCGTCCCGGGCTGATCCCCTGGCGGCGGAACCAGTCGCAGCCTGTGCTCCCCTGCAGTCTGCCCTACACACAGCCACACGTTTCACCCCTACAGTGCGGCATTGCCAAAGAATTTCCTCTTTGATTAAAAAATGTCTTCTTTTAGCCAAACATGGTGGTACATGTCTATAATCCTAGCACTCTGGGAGGCTAGTTCAAGCCCAGCCTGGGTAATTTAGCAATTTAGCAAGACTCTGTCTCAAAAGAAAAAGTGAAAAAGACTGAGGACATAACTCAGTGTGAAGGCCCTGGTTTCAATCCCAAGTACTAAAAGAGTTCTTTTTCAAGTAAAAATTTTTTTTATTTTAAAGAGAATAAAACCAAACAAAGTAAAACAATAAAGTCAATCAAAACAAAACAATGACAGTGATACAGGACTGCATAACAAGGTAATAAGAAATTAACAATGGCTACCATAATGCCTCTAGTTACCTTCAAAATAGCTGTGCATACCATCAGACATAATAAAATCAAACAAAACAGAACAGAATAAAACCAAACAAAACAAAACAATGAAAGTGATACAGGACTTCAAAACAAGATAATAGGAAATCAACAATGGCTACCATAATATATCTTGTTATCTTCAAAATAGCTGCCCTGCTATCAGATATAATAAAATCAAACAAAACAAAACAGAATAAAACAAAACCAAGCAAAATGATGAAAATGATATAGGACTTTAAAACAAGATAATAGGGAATTAACAATAGCTACCACCTTCAGAAGGAAATCTCCCAGAGTTGCTATATGGCATATTGTTATCCTCTAAATAGATGCTCAGACTACATGCTTTAGGCCTGCAAAGTCAATCAAACAATACAGGCATTAAGTTGTTTTTTTACTTTTGTGGCTATCATCTCAGCCTGTGTTTCTCTGAATCAGCCAGTTGCTTACGGGGTAGGGGTGAGGGGAGGGGCCTCTGCACTTCTTGTCTCCCAACCCGTACACCAGCTGGCTCACAGGAAGGGGTTGACCCAGCTTACCTCAAATAAATTTTTAATTAATGGAGAAAAATCAGCATCTCCTGAGAACCCACCATGTTGGACCTGGGAGGATCCAACCAGAAGACAACTAGCCAGCCTCCCTGGTAAGTGGTGCAGTGGGTTCCAGTAAGAGAAATGTCAGCACCTCCTGTGAACCTACAGGCACGTGGGCTGAGAATCAACACCACTGCCCTACCTCCCGTAAGCAACCTGCCGGTTCAGAGGACCAGCTAAGTTGATAGCAGCTAAGGTACATAAAACAACTAAATGCTTGTATTGTTTGGTTGATTTTGCAGGCCTGGGGCCAACGGTCTGGGCATCTCTTGGGAGGATGACAGTATAAAATATAGCAAATATGGGGGATTCCCTTCTATCTTGTCTTTGAGGCCCAATATTGTTCTCACTGTTTTGTTTTATTCTGATTAATTGTTTTGCTTTATTCAGTGTTCTGTTTTGAATGGTTTTATTCTGTTTTGTTTTTGGTTTGATTTTGCTATACCTGATGGAATGGACAACTATTGTGAACATAACAAGATATACTATAATAGCTATTGTTTCCCTCATATCCTGCTTTGAAGTTCTGTACCAATTCTACTGCTTTGTTTTGATTGACTTTGTTCTGTTTTGTTTTGTTGGATTTTAGTATCTTTAAAATAAAATTTTAAAAAATAAAAAATAAATTTTTAATTGATGTGTACTGTTTTTACATATTTATGATGCACAGTGTAGAAATTCAGTAATATATACAATTTATAGGGTAATCAGCATTTCTATCCCCTCAAACACTTTGTGTGTTGAGAAATTTGAAATTTTCTCTTCAAACCAAACTTAGCCTGGCCTAGCTTTCCCACTGCCCAAAGAAGAGGGAGGAATTGAGTGCCTTCTTTTTTTTTTTTTTTTTTTTGGTACTGGGGATCAAACTCATGACCTCACACCTGCCAGGCAGGTGCTTGTGCTGCTAAACTAAACCCCTGGCCCAGGAATTGAGAATCTTCTGATTTGTCTGGTTATTTTGAAAAATGTAATACATTGATGCAGACTGCTGTTACTATACTGTGCTCTAAAACACTAGAATGGATTCTTCCTGTCTAGCTGTATTTTGGTGCCCTTTATCCAACCTCTTTCTTTTCCTTCCTTTCATCTTCTCGTGCTATAGTGGCTATTATTCTATTTTCTGCTTCTGTAAGCACAGGCAAAGAATTGGTTCTTTTTGCTTCAACGTGTGTATTAACTTGTATTACCACAATATTGCAGTAGAAGGGGTGATAAAATATATGATGAATGTTTAAATTTTTTAAAATGAGGGTTGGGGATATAGCTCAGTGACACAGTGCCTGCCTGGCAAGTGTGAGGTTGTGAGTTCAGTCCCTGGGACTGAAAAAAATAAAAATAAAATGTATTACAATGAAAAGCACATTCTCATTAATCCCCCTCAAAATACTCCCCTTTAGCTGGGCGTGGTGGCGCGTGCCTTTAATCCCAGCACTCGCGAAGCTGAGGCAGGAGTGATTCAAGGCCAGCCTGAACTGCATAGTGAGACCCTGTCTCAAAAAATAGGGCTGGGGATTTAGCTGAGTGGCGTAAGCGCCTGTCAGGCAGGCGCGAGGTTGTGAGTTCGATCCCCAGTACCAAAAATAAAAAATAAAAACCAAAACAAAACAAAAAAAACCTCCCCTTCCCTTGGGACACACTTATCCCATTGTTCTTGCCACTTTCTGAAGCAGTTCTGGAAGTTCTCTTTCATGAGTGTCCAAAATTATGAATGCCGAGTGCCATCCAATAGAAAGGCAGGCTCTTGAAAGCCTTACCGTGAGTCCTCGTCCATCTTATTCACCAGGTCTGACACTGTGACACTTTGGCTCTTCCCTAAATCAGAATGACCAGGAAGCTAAATGTTTTGAATGGATTCAGGACAGCAAGGCAGCCGCACCAGAGGACTTCCAGAACTGCCCAGAGAGTGGCACGAAAGATGGGCTAAGTGTGTCTGATATGAGGGAAGTATTTTCATGGAGAGTAATTGCGATATCTTTTACTATAATAGTTTTTAAAAATTAAGCATTTACTGCATTGTTTGATCATACTACAATGGTTGGCTGATGCGGGCTGGACCGGGCAGCTGGGAAAGCTTTGCTCCATCACGGCTCTGCGTCCAGCTCTGTTCCCCATCTCTCGCCCTCCTCGCTGTAGGGACGTCGCCAGGACGTGCCATGCCCACTGGCTTGGCAGCTGGGAAGAAGACAAGTGGAAACATGCAAGGCCCCCGCAGCCTGGAACTGAGCCCACAGCCCCCTTGCCACCCTCAGGGCACGGGCTGAGGACGGGGCACCGCCACTCTGAGCCTGCGGCTGAGCGTGCAGAGACGCAGCGGAAGGAAGGTGACCATCCGCTCGCGCAGCGTGCCTGCCACCCAAAGTCACGCTGCCGGGATTTCAGCCTCCCACGTCTGGTCGCTCCCATCTGTGCAGCCCAGGCCCCTCACCTGGGCTCAGTCTGGTGGGTCGGAGTTCATAGGGCTCTGGCAGAAGCTGGACGAGGTCGGGCCATGCTGGACAGCGGATCCCATGACTTTCCCACCTGTGGAAGAAGAGGGAGGAACTGGCTGTTTACCGTTTGTACGAAATAAGCAAACAGTAAACAATTTCTCTTCTGTAAAATAAACTGAGCCACAGATCATCTTTGTGGGCTTTCTTTCTTTCTTTCTTTTTCTTCCTTTATTTCTTAGTCTTGGGGAAAAATATCTCAAATCTCAATAAACAATGGCAACAGTTTGTTTCTGCTGCCTTGATACAGATTTTCTCTGCTTCCTTTTCTTCTGAATTGAGAGATTGACTATAGACTTGAGAAAGAGATACTGTTTTACTTTTTTTCTTTCTTTCCTTCTTCCTTTCTTTCTTTCTCTTTCTTTTTTTCTTTCTTTCTTTGTGTGTGTGGTTTCTCTGGCTGGAAAAATACAAGCTCTGTGTTCTTTCTGCATTCAATGCACTTCAAAGTTGTAAAAATTTGGATAGAGTACATTGGGGGTATGGGTGTTCTAGATTTTAGTCTTTTTATAACTTCCTCATATTTCACATTCGTTTGACCTCAGGTTACAGGAATGCTTTTGAAAAGAACAATGATTTGATCCTAGCAATGGATATAGCAAAAATACTGGGGTCAATAAGTTAAAAGCTTTTTAAAAAGACGAAGAAGAAGAAGAAAAAGAAGCAAAAACTAGACTTTGCAAACTTTAAGCTTAGGAGGCATGAAATGGGAGAATTTCCTAGCTGTGTCTTACCAAAAAATGTATGCTGTGAAAATATTTCTCAGAGTTTACCAGAGGAAAACGTTTGAATTAGGAGAAACCAACTTCTCTAGCCTCTGAACGCATTTCCCAGCTTACATAAGTGCTTTCTCTGCATTTGTCTCTAGGATTTTTACACATATTATTTCTGCTCTTTCACATAAAAATCCAAATATCTCCATGTGTGTTTGGTTTTATAATATGATCTAAAATACATGTTTTGGTGCTTTATTAAGGGGAGCAAAGCAAGTTTCAAAATGGTAATGTGGGCTGGAGATATATCTCAGTGTGCTTGCCTAGCATGCAGAAGTGCTAAACTCAATTCCCAGCACTGTAAAAACAAACCAAAAACCATTATGTATTAAGTGATGCTATTTTTATTAAGAATTATGTATATGTGTGTGCATTTCTAGTAGTTGATGGGTCAATTATCTGCCTATCATTATTTTATTTTACTTTTTTTTTTTGAGACAGACTGTCACTATGTTCTTCAGGCTGGCATTGAATTCACTATGTAGCCTAAGATGGCCCCAAACTCACGGCAATCTTCCTGCCTCAACCTCCCAAGTGCTAGGATCACCTATGTGTGCCACCATACCTAGCTTATTGTTTTTTGTTTGTTTGTTTTGTTTTTTTGAGACAGGGTCTCACTATTATTTCAAGCTAGCTTTGAACTCACTATGTAGCTCACACTGGCCTTAAACTCTCAGCAATCTCCCTGTCTCAGCCTTCCAAGTGCTGCGATTACAGGAGTGCACCACCACATCCAGTTTATCTGTCCATCATCTATCTATCTAGACAGACAGACACTCATACACACAAACATACATACACACGCACACACACAGAATTTAATTTGTTATAAATCAAAAGGATTATAGATCAGTTGGAAAGCTACTCAGGAGGACTGAAAATTCAAGTCTAGCCTAGGCAATTTGGCAACTTAGCTAGACCCTGCCTCAAAATAAAGCATAATAAAGAGCTGTGGCTGTAACTCAGTGCAAAACCCTAGGTTCAACCTCAACTACCACCAAAAAAAAAAAAAAAAAAAAAAAAAAAAAAAAAAAAAAAAAAAAAAAAAAAAAAAAAAAAAAAGCCAAGGAATTGCAGATCTAATTTAAATCCACCTGTAGTCCAAGTGTCTTCTACTAACATTCTGATATCCGAGAACGTTTTATTGAAAGTGTTCTAACCTTCTGTGAACAAGGCAATTCCACAGACGTTTTTGAGCCCCGACATGTCAATCATAGCACCTGTTGCTAGGGATACGGCCTTTGCCTTGGGAGAGTTCAGTTTATCGCAGCAACAGGTTCAGGATGTGCTTCCTTCTGTTATTTAAATGATTCTTAGGCCAACAAACAACGCCTGGAAGAGCTCATTGGCGCATTTACCATCTCAGCCTGGGGACAATTCCGAGGCCCCTTTGTTGAGCGGACCACTTTCAATCCTGGATCAGGGTGGCTTCTGCCATTGTGGGCAGGGGACACAGAGCCGGCAAAAGGGGATTAAGACAGCTCAGAGCAATTAGATCACATGAAGTCCCAAATGTCTGCTTTATCGGGAGGAATCCAAATTCGCCTCCTGTTGCTAAGAGAAAAAAAATAAAAATAAAAAGCGATGGGCGCATTACTGACAAGCAAACCCGTGGGCATAGCATCTATTATCAGCAATAAACAGATTTGATTCTTTTCTAAACGGGATTGGCAGGGCCCAGGGGATTTGTCAGCCCGCGGATAATCCTCCAATCGTGTGCCTGCCCCGCCGTGGTGATAGGAAGCGGTGGGTAATGAGGCTGCCTAACAATCCGCCTGTCTGCTACATTAAAGATAATTCCCCGACGCAGAGGGTCTCCGCCGACAGCCTGCATGAGGCGGGTCGGCGTCACACCTCTTACCGGGCAGCTCTGTGACCCGTGCCAGTTGCCACCCCCGCCCCTCTCCCTGCAAACCCCAGGCTGGATTTGGGGAGTTTTAAATCCAGCATGGGATAAGGCACCAACGCAAAACTCAGCAGCCATAAAGATATAAAAACGCACTTGGCGTCACACTTTCCGCAGGCAAAGATGTGTCCGGGGCTCTGGGCTGGCCAACTTAGTCACCTAGGGCTTCATGAAAGTGATGCTGCAGTTTCTCTTTTCCTTCATTTCTCACGAGGTTCAGAGGATTTGAATGTACTGTGTTGGAGAAGTAATACTTACTTACCTGTGGCTCAAACATTTAAAAATTGCAAAAAGGGACGCATAGTGAAAACCTTCTTCCCATCCCTTATCCACACCAGCTCTGTTCCTACCTCTCCTCGCAGCTTCATCAGCATTATTTTATTCTTTCAGAGAAAATAATAATAATAATAATAATAAACCCTGACGACACTATGCTGAGTAAAATAACCCAGTCACAAAAGGACAAATTTATCCCACTTATGTGAGCTCCTGGAGTAGAAAGTAGAATGGTGGTTTTAGGGGCTGGCAGGAGGGGCTCAGGGTTTATCCGGGACAAGGTCTCAGTTTGGGAAGATGCAGAGTTTCTGGAGATGGACAGTAGAGACTGCTGCACAATATCGTGAAGGTACCCAATGCCGCAGAGCTACGCACTGTGTAATCCCAGCTATCTAGGAGGCTGAGGGAGGGAGATTCCAAACTTGAGACCATCCTGTCTCAAAGCAAAGTTAAAAGGGCTGACAGTATATCTCAGCGGTAGAGCATTCGCCTAACATGAGTGAGGGCCTGAGTTCAAATTCCCAGTACACGTGGTGGCGCACACCTTTAATCCCAGCACTCCGGAGGCTGAGGTAGGAGGAGCGTTGTGAGTTCGAGGCCCGCTTGGGCTACAACGAGAGCGCAAGGCCGGCCTGAGCTACATAGTGCGACCTTGCCTCAAAAAACCAGGGCTGAGAGTTTGGTTCAGTGGCTTAAGCGCCTGTCTGGTAGGTGTGAAGCTGTGAGTTCAATCCTCAGTGCCGCCAAAAAAAAAAAAAAAAAAAAAAAAAAAAAAAAAAAAAAAAAAAAAAAAAAAAAAAAAAATCCCAGGTGCAGTACCAACAAACAGAACTAAAAAAAGGAAGAAAGAAAACCACAGAAAGTTAACGTAGTAAAACTTTTATGTGTATTTACCACTAGAAAAAATATGAAACTCCTGTTTTTATTTTAGTCTCCTTTTTTGCACAAAAGACAGAATACAATATAATTTTTCTGTGTCTTATCCCTCCACCCCCATGCCAGGGCCCTGTGTATGCCAGGGAAAGACTCTGCCACTGATTACACACCCAGCCTGCAGTTCCTTGTCTATTTTTTTATTTTTATTTTTTAGTAATATATCTTGGAGATATTTCTGTGTCAGTATGTGGAAATAGTCATTCTTTTTATAGTTGAATAGTTTTCTGTTGTGTCACATATCAGACTTTAAAAAAAATTGATCCCCTGTTGATATTTAGATTATTTTTTAGTATTTGGCTTTAACAAGTGAGAATGCAGTGAATAACCTCACATGTGAATTCTTTCATCTTTTGATTACTTTGGGCTCCTTCCTAGTGGTGGCCAAGACAGAGGCCTTTCCCCTCTGGCTTTGTAATTGTAAAACTTAAATTCTTAATAGATTCTGATCACAAACCAACATCCCTTTTTATCTCCCTAACACTTAAATTATGAAGAGACAACCAGGACCATTTCTGAAGCTGGCTATGCCCATGACCCCTATCATATATTTTCACGTCTCTTTTCAATTGCCTCATATTATGGTTTAGATCTAGATGTCCCCGGTGAGCCTCATGTGTTCGTTCGTAAGTGGGACTTTCCAAAGGTAATTGGATCATAGGGGTGCTGGTCATCCGTGGATTAATCTACTGAGGAGTTCAGAGGTGAATGTGCTGTGGGCCACTTGAGTCGTGACCTGGAAGTGTTTATCTTCCTCCCCAACCCCTCTCTTCTTGCTCTGCTTCCTGGCCACACTACACGAGCAGCTTTCTTCCACCACAACTTTCCACCACACTCTTCCTGCTTTGGAGCCATTCAAGTATGGAGTAAATTCTCTAAAAATCATGAACCAAAACAGGCCTTTCTACTTCTTTAAGTGATGGGAATCAGGTGTTTGTCCCAGTGACATGAAATTGATTAAGACAGATTTTGGTACTGAGAGTGGGGTCATTGCCATGACTATACCTGACCATGTGACTCAGAGGGCTTTGGAGCTGGATGTGGTGGCATATGCCTATAATTCTGGCACTTCGAAGGCTGAGGCAAAAGGATTGCAGTGACTTTGAGGTCAGCCTGGGCTAAATAGTCACACCCTATCTTAAAAAAAAAAAAAAAAAAAAAGCCTTTGAAACTGGCCTGTGGGGGAAATTAAGCTCTAGAATGCTATAAGCTGAACTGGATGGGTGATTCTGGTTGGAGCTCAGAGGACCAAAATGCTGGTAGACATACAGATAGCAAATGCCAGGCTCAGGAAGTTTCAGTTGGGAACGAGGACTTCATTGGCATTTGTTATGTTCTGGCAGAAAATGTATCTATATTTTGCCCATATCCTGAGTCTTTGCCTGAGACTGACATTAAGGACAATGGATTAATCTGTCTGGTGGAGGAAATTTCAAAACAGCTCAATGTTCAGGCTGTGATATGGGTACTGGTAGCTATCTTTGGTCAGATATACGGTAAAAATCAGGGCAAAAATAATAGAGCCAAAAGATGTAAAAAGTTCTCAACTTCAATAGAAAGGAATCACCTGCAAAGTTGGGGCCACTTTTCATCAGGACAGTAGGAAAGATGGTTCCAGAGTATCTCAGAAATCAGCAAGACCCCACTTTTCAGTGGCTCAAATGTGTACAAGGTAAATGTAAACTGCTTTGAAAGACTTAGCTTTGAGAAGAGAGCCCCAGGGCATCCTGCCTGAGAATGCCTGCCTAGGGAATTGGTTTTCCAGGACTCATTTCACAGTGCGCAGCCACGGAGGCACTCAGAGACGTTGGTAGCCATGATCTAAAGAGGCCTGGCTACTGTTCAGGTGGACAGCAGGATTTGGAATCCCACGTGGTGCTAGTTTTTCAGGCACACAAAATGTAAGAGTTGTGGAGTTGTAGGTACTTCCCCTTAGATTTCAGAAGAAAGCTTGGGAAACCAAGCAGCGTGCCCCTCAGAGGGCAGTGCGTGAAAGTCTGAGAGTGAAACTAAAAGTGCAGTGGAGATCACAGGAAGTTGGAGATGCTGGGAATGTGGAATCCCTGCTGAGGAAAGTCTCAGGCAGTGAGCAGAGCTACCCCAAGTGAGAGACCATGAGGCCTGCACATGGTAGTGCTGTGGGGGTAGAGCTGCATAGGCAGGCCCTTTGTAACTCATTGGTCACCACGAGCTGCCCCAGGTGTTGGACATGGAAGCATAGGATTTAATGTGTGTCCTGTTGGGCTTCATTCTTGCTTGGGTTCCATTCCTTTCTTTTCCAGCTTCTCTCTTTTGGAATGGCAATGTGTATCCTGTGCCACTGTATGTTGACAGCATTTACCTTTGTTTTTGTTTTTACAGGGTCTCACAGCTAGGAGCTTGCCTTGAGTCTCAGAGAAGACTTTGGACTTACACTTTTCAGCAATGCTGAAACTGTTAAAACTTGGGTGACTCTTTATTGGAGCGCTAGCCTAGGACCACCAGTTTCTACTCAGGGTACAACAACCGAATAAAACACAGGCAAGAGATATATTTTAGTTACAAGGGGCACCAAGATGGTCAAAGCCCAACGAGGGGCTAAGACCATGAGGCACGGTGTCTCTGGTCTTTATCAGGTGCATAGCTTGATTCGGGGGTGAGCTGGTGGGCTGCAGGAAACAGTGGGGGTGAACTGCTGATGCGGTCAAGGTTCAAGAATTAAGGAACAAAGCATTTTTGGAAAAGGAACGGATCAGGGTTAACTAGTAACTTGACTATCTGTTAACTGCGATTACTGAGCTAGACAGAATTTGCATGAGTCAAAGTCCTCAGCTGCCGTGTTATTTTGTTTT
>RJWM01051484.1:0-10416 GCA_004363535.1 Dasyprocta punctata
AAATTCCAAAGAACTTTCAAAAGTAAAAATAAAGTTAAGCCAGGTATGGTAGTATGCACCTCTCATTCTAGCACTTGGGAGGCTGAGGCGGGAGGATCACAGTGAGTTTGAGGCCAGCCTGAGCTACATAGCGAGACACTGTCTTGAAAACAACAATGATGACAACAACAAAAATAAAATTGAAAAAAAAAAAACCTTTGAATCTATCACATAGCAGTCAGCTGGATAGAAGAGAGTAAGTTTTAAGCAGAACCGCAGCATTCGGAACTGCCAACAGCATCTTGTGCTTGGATCTGCAGGCCTGCGGCTGCTGGTGTCCAATGAAAGCTTCGTCTCTGACGATGTCACCATCTCTCTGACGTGGCTCCTTTCTCCCTACGTTGGAAACCTGTCCTGCATCCTCAGTATGGGAGATGGCCACACCCTTGACCCCTACTACCCCCCAAGGTAAGAGGAGTCTCTGCACCATGAATCAGATTGTATTGGTCAGTTTTGCTGCGTGACGAGCCACCCCACAGTGTAGCAGCTTAAACAGTGTTTCTTACTTCTCACGGTTTTGGGAGTGCTGGTGGCTTTTCCTGTCTGGGTGGACTCTTTCTTTTCCTGTCTGGTGTGGGCTGGCTGAGGAAGACCTCGCTGAGTCCCATGCCCAGTGGCCTGCTGGATGCCAGCTGGGGCCTGTGGCCTCCCTTACCCACAGGCTGGCCAGTGGCAGAGGGTTCCTAGCAGTGAGACCGAGATGCTATTCATCAGGGTTAGCTTCTTCCCGTCACAGTGAGGTGCTCACTGCCTGCATCCTGGAGGGTGCCAGGCACGGGGCCATCAATCTGTCTGTCCCATGCGGTGTCGTCACCTGAGCCCCGGGGCCTGAGCCTCAGTGCCAGACAGTCCTGTTTGCGTCACCGTCACCGCCTGCCCCTGCCTCGCTGTGTGCCTTGGGCAGTGCTGCTGTGCCTCAGCTGCTTTATCTGTAAAATCAAGGGACTAATTAATTACCTAGCGTGGCACTGACCCGTGGGACAGACGCAGTGTGGGCTGCCCGTGTCCAGAGAGCTGGGTGCCGCGGTGCCGAATAGAATGCACTGCGCCGGGTCTGGCCCAGCTGCGGCTGTGGGCTGAGGGCCTGCGGCGGCCCCTGGCCTGGCTGGATTTCCGCTTCCTCCCCCATCACTGCCATCGCCCTGACAGTTCCAGTTTCTCAGAGTAAAATGTGACATTTTTGGGGGAGACGTCTGAGTGATCCAAATTCCCGTGAACGTTTCCACGGGGCTTTCGTTTTCTACCATTTTCTAAAGACATCAGTGGGAGCTGAGTCACACAATCCTTCACACGCGCACACACACACACACACACCATTTTGTACCACTTGAGTTTGGTGTAATCAAAATTGACTGTGCAGCCAGCTAAGAGCTCTAATTATGAGAGGACTTTACAGTGATAAATAAACCATGCTTCGAAATGGAAGCTGACGGGGCGAGACGCTAAATCTGTCCGTTCGAGACGGGCTGTGTGTCATGTCACACTCTGGAATTTTCTATTTGATTAAACTCTGAAAGAAACAATAAGCAATGCTTTGCATTTGCTATTTCTGCACGTTTTCCCTGAGCGAAAGCCACTAGTATTTTTTTCTCTCTCTTTTAAAAGTTAGTGTACATCCTCCACTGTCACCCACTCAGCTAATTCAGTTTCTACTTTAAAGACCTGTTGGACCTGGCTTCGCTGTCACTTTGATGGACTTGGGAGCTGTGTTTCTGCTTTCTTACCAGCGCTTGCAGCCCACACATTCCAGCTACAGTGTAGGGAATGAATTCTAAATACACAAAAGCAAGTATCACGGTGCTTTTTACATGCGTACAGACTACTACTTCTACTTAATTCCTTGTCGGTTAAAGGGCTAGAGGTTTTAAAATTGGGCACGCTTGCTGGATGTGGTGGCACACACCTGTAATCCCAGCATTCAGGAGGCTGAGGCAGGAGGATTGCTGCTAAATTTGATGCCAGCCTGGGCTACACAGTGCTTCCAAGGCCAGCCTGAACTTCATAGCGAGACCCTGTCTCAAAAAATAAACAAATAAATAAATGAAAGTCAGATCCTCCGGCTCCATTGTCAGTACATCTCTGAGCCGCAGAGCGGACTCCAAGCTCAAGCGAAGCGGGACCCAGGTCAGAGGATCCTTGCCTTACGTTCTCCGTGCTTGGTTCGCACAGGGGGCCGCTTTCTTTCTGTCGGAAAAGGAGCCAGGGGGTCAATTTGCGTCACTAAGCGCCACCTGCTGGCAGATCTGAGAATGGACACGGTCTTCTGTCCAGCGTGGCCTGGGGCGCAGTTGTCTTGGGAGGCCCAGGCTTGCTGGAAACTGTCCTTCCTCCAATGGTCACAACGCGACACAAGCCTTTAGAGTGACCGAGATGTTCACAAGCCATTGGGAGGCACAAAGGAGGGAGACGGAAGGTGACATCAGAATGGACTCCCCAGTCCTTTGGGAGAGGGTGGAGGGGGCACCCGAATCAGGAGGCAGGAGCAGCAGATGTAGGGGAAAAGGAAGACAGCTGGAGAGAAGAAATCAAACGGGGATGCACAGAGACAGAGGCTGGGTGGCCACAGGGACCTTGCACAGTCTTGGCTGCCCGAAGTCCGGGGAGGGGTGTTACCTTGGGAGAGGCAGGTCCCGGTGACTAAGGGGCTTCCCAGGGAGGCGGGGACCTGTGCCTCGGTCTGGGAGGACGGTGTCTGACGTCACAGCACACCACAGCCTCCACTACCGAGGAGAAAGGAAGAATTTTTAGGCCTGGGAATTGTGTGATCCATATAGCTAATTATTACCAGTGTTGCTAGCACTTGTTCAATAATTTTTTTAAATATTTTATTAATAATAAAAGACAAGACAGAAGAGAATCCCCCA
Organism: Dasyprocta punctata; assembly: GCA_004363535.1. NCBI lineage: Eukaryota > Metazoa > Chordata > Mammalia > Rodentia > Dasyproctidae > Dasyprocta > Dasyprocta punctata. The sequence goes on from RJWM01051484.1 coordinate 2,904, forward strand.
TACTTGCTACATTGCCCTCTGTAAAGTGATGCTTGTGTTGCTGCCCAGAGGCCTGGCCAAATCTACAAAACAAAAGTTGGTTGATGTTCCTTGGTTGCTATTAATCCAGTCAGACCTCCGAAACAGCAGGTTGCTTACGGGGGCGGGGGGTGGTGTTAGTGTTTGTCCCCGATTCCAAGCCCGCGCGCCAGTGCTGCGCGGGCCGGGCGGGGGTCCCGAGAGGGGTCCTACTCGTTCTCCTCCAAGGTCCTGATATCAGGACCCCAGAGGGCAGTCCATATTGCTTCCTGATCCGTGCCTGCGCCGCGCGGGCCGGGCAGGGGTCCCGGAGGGGCCCTACTCGTTCTCCTCCAAGGTCCTGGGATCAGGACCTCAGAGGGCAGTCCATATTGCTTCCTGATCCGTGCCTGCACCGCCGCGAGGGCTTTGCTTACTGTCATCTGAACCTTATACCTCAGGGACGAGACAGCACAGGCCTGTGGCCACAGCTAGTTGGCAAAGCGAATGTCCCCTGGGAAGTACTGGGACAGTGACCCGCAGCCCTAAAGGAGGGGGTGGCGTTAATGGGACTGTCCGTGGTGCATCTGTCTTTAACCACTGTTACATGTGAATCCTCTGGTCAAGCTGGATGATGCAGTCAGCATGGATGAGATAATGACCGATACTTCTACCGGGTATCTCCTGTGCATCTGTGAAGACGAGGAAGGCGTCAAGGACAAGAGGAAGGGCAGCGCTTTCATTGGCCTCGTGGTAAGTACTTGGCAGATGAAAAGCGCACAGCAGATGTCCATGGTCTCTAAACAGGATCGGGAATGGTTCCTACTGAGGCTGTCTGGTGACATGTGCCTTCGAGTAGCTGTGCTTGGAAAACTTTTCCCCATGATGTTACGTGTTAGATCATTAGTTATTTTCTCTGATCACTGCTTGGCACTCCTTGCTCTGGTAAAATCCAGCTGGGTTGGTTATTTTTTTGTTCTGGTTATGGAGCCCTAGTGATTTAGGGAAATGAAATTCCCAACCTACCAGATGTCCCAGTGTGAGTTTGTGTTCTCTAAAATTGAAGAATGAATTTTAGGAACAACAGAGGTTAAGAGCACAATAGATTTATTGAGAGAAAGAAAGCTGCTGTCAGAGAGAGAAGGGGTCCCGAGCGGGTTGCCAAGAACTCTGTCTTTTCTACGGACTTTTATAGAATAAAACCATGAGGTGAGGCGGGTCCAAGGTGGGGAAAAGTGAGAACTTGTAAGGTGGGCATAAGGTGGGACAGAACTGTGGTCAACCAATAAGATTAATTGCTCAGGTAAGTGATTAAATCAGGAACAAATGAGGAAGTGAGTCACGTAGCAAGTGGGCATGCTTACAGAGCAGTGACTCTTCCTGTAGGGGGTCGGGATGGTGACTCCTGGCTTCCTCAGGGTGATAGAGACCTAGTTAGACTGTCAGTCCTTAGGATGTGGGTGTATTTGCTTGGTCCTTTGTTTTGAGATCTGGCCCACAAGCGGGAGGTGTTTGTCTTGTCTAATGTCACAAGACATTTGGTCCTCTGTGCTGGCTCCCTTAAGGGCCTAGCCCTGTCTGACTGCGTATAATATTTCTAACTAATTCAGCTGCCTGGAACACGAGGATTTTAGGGCCGAAGATGGACACAGTAACAGCCACACACGGGGCTAAGGTCCAGGTTGTAGAAGAGGAAGCTAAGCCAGGGTATGCGTGAGTAGTGCAGGCTCTCCCAGATTTTTTCTCAGGGTTTGCGCTTAGATACAAAGGGTTATGGGACTGTCCGGTGTAGAGTTGGAGGAAGAGAAAATCCAGGGGAAATGATAATTGGATGACAGAAAGTGTCATGCTGAATTAATACTAGGAATATTGACGTTTAGCCTTCAGATACATAGAACTCACAAATCGCAGTTTAATTGATTTTGCCTTCTGGACTTCACGGGTGAATGTGCCCATTGTCAGGTCACTGGGACTGCTCAGAGTCCTGGACATTGCTGGGCCCTTCGGGAGCATTAGACTCCTCTGGGCTGTTGGAAGCCAAGCAAAAGTGGGGAACTGTCCCCCACCTTTTGTGACACCCGCAGTCAGGGAGGTATTAACGGAGGTTCTCCCTGCCCGACAGTCCCTTTCTGGCATCCGCAGCCTGCGCAGCTTGGCACTGCCCTGAGTCTTGCTGTGAGTCCTCGCAGGCAGCAGGCGATGCCCTGGTGTCCAATGGCTCACGGTGCTTTTGTTCCTTGAGAAGCCCTTGCATCCTGGGCAGATAGCAGGTTACTTGCTTTCAGCTTCCGCAGGGTGCCGCGTCCCGGTTACCAGAAGCTCAGTCTGCAGGGCAGGGCAGGCCCAGCACCCTGCTGTGTTGAGACACAGCCGCTGCCCGAGGCCGAAGGTCCGCAGTGTGGGGCGGTGACAGCAGAGGGAACGCCGTTTTTGCCCTGCCTGTGATGTCTTGGGCCCTGATTCAGTGACCACCTTTGGGCTGGTGACGCCCTGAGCCCGGGTCCGGCGCACCTCTCTCTGTGAGCTCCGCACCCCACTCTTGCTCCCTGACTCGGCCGAAGCGGCACTTGCCTTCCTTTACCCTCTGTGCCGTTCTCCCTGCTGTTCCTTTCGGGGGGCGCCCCACGTTCCCAGACACTGCCGAGGATCCTGGGGTGCTGGCAGCCAGACTCAGGCGAAGGGTGCGCTCTTACAGAGCCCCTGCGATCTGCCCTGTGCCTGGGGCCTGGGCACTCGCTTTACACAGACTGACCGGGCTTCTCCATGTCCTGTGTGGGAAGTGGGATAGACAGATGTGGCGATCGTTTACATTTAAAATCAGCGTATTACAGTAAGAGATGTCACCATGAATCCCCTCAAAAGCTTCCCCCTGGCTTTGAGCACACCTGTCCCATTGTCTTGGCCACTTTCTGCAGCAGCTCTGGAGTCCTCTCTCCTGAGGCTCTTTAGTTGCGCTGTCCTGGCTGCCTCAGTGTCCTGAATTAATACACAGTATTTACCTTTCATGGTCACTGTGACTCTGGGAAGAACCAGGGGTCACCAGGTGCCAGATTTGGTGGCTGAAGAGGGTGAGGACACAGGGTCATGTTGTTACGAGCTGCCTTTCCACTAGATGGCACCCGGTGGCAGCGTTAGCCAGACTTCGATCGCCTTTCATGAAGACACTCAGCAAAGAGGACTCCAGGGCTGCTGCAGAGAACGGCAAGGACCATGGGTTAAGGGTGTTCAAAGCAGGCCGGGGATTTAGCTCAGTGGCACAAGCACCTGCCTGGCAAGCGTGAGGTCGTGAATTCAATCCCCAGTAACCCCCCCAATTCAATAAGTGTTCAAAGCAAGGGCGAGGATTTTGAAGGGCATTAATGTGTCTTTTACTGTAATAGTTTTTTAAAATTTAAGCATGGAATCAGCTCTTGTCTGTCACAGTGTAATGGATGTTGAAGATAGAATGACACAGACTATTTCTCTGGTGAAATCCACAACGGAGCATTTGGCTGGCTAACGCATTGCTATTTGAACATCCGTAGATGACTTTTGTAGAAGCTTGGATGTGGATCGGGGCATAAACTTCAGTGTGTCTTAATGTGCCTGACCCACAGCTGTGGCCACTAGGGAAACCCAGGGCTAGAACTTAGAAGTTTCTTGAGCTACAAAGAAGGGATTTGCAAAATTTGTGAAATACCCAAATAGAAAAATGCATAAAGCGGAAGTGCACAGGCTGGCTTGGTGAGGACTGTGGTCCCCGTGTCCCGTCCCGGGATCGCAGGGGACGGTAATCCAGGCTCGTGAGACGACAGCTTCCTTTCCTTTCACACTGACTTTGCCGCCTTAAGCTTTGTGAATGTGCCATGTGTCCGCCCAGAGCTGTACCCCTGCACAGATGCCAGCAGGCTCTGCGTTCTTTTGGGCTCCGCTGCTTTTGATTCGCATTACACGTGAGATTTCTTGTCCCGTGTTGCTGTGGGTCTGTGGTCGCTGTGTCCCATGGCATTTTGGGGTGTGCACCGTGGGCCTCCCTGTGCTATGACAAGAATGCTGCTGTGAGCGTCACACCTCTCCTGCTGCCCCCACCCGGGTTTTTCAGCATAGAGCCCGGGCAGGACCTGCTGAGCTGCGGGCGGGGCGTCCTCTCCGTCCTCGGTGTGCTGCTGTCGGACGTGCTGGTGTCAGCCGGCCCCGGCATGGCGTGGCTGTTTCTCCTTCCTCCCGTGCGCCCGGGATAGAGACGGCGTGGCCAGGGCGTCGGGCTGACGGCTTTCAGTCCCAGTGCCCGGGCTGTCACTGCCCCGAGACCTTTCTTGGGTAACTTTTCTCACCTCTTGCAGACCTTAAGCTTGTGTCCTTTTTTCACTATTCTTGGCCTGGGGTACAGGGGTGGCTGTCAGTTGTCATGGTTACATCGAGGGAGAGCCTGACCCCTTGGGGTTCATTCCAAGTTTGTTATATTTGATTTTGTTTTTTGCAGAAGTACTTTTTATGTGTTAGCTCTCTACGGCGAGTGAGGTGGCCTTGGTGATCGCTTGGGGGTGCGGTTGGAGCCCTCCCACCTTGCTTACCGCCTGGGTGACCGCATCCACTGGCCGGGGGCCTAGGAGTGCACACGCTTCCGTTGTTTGTGTTCTGCCTCTATGATCAGGCAGCCCCGTGGGGGAGGTGGCAGGTTTATTCCGGTCCCGGAGAAAAGCGCAGGCGTGGAAGCGTTCGCGGACTTCTCCCCATCACCCCATCACAGTCACCCCATCACAGGCGTGAGGTCTAGAACCTGTGGGGGCGGGCGGGCATGGGGTGAGCCTCCCGTGACTCCGCATTTGTGTTTGTGCACAGGCCGTGCAGCCCGCCACTGGGGAGGTGCTGCTGGACAGTTTCCGGGACGCGGCGCCCCGCTCGGAGCTGGAGACGCGGGTGAGCGGCCTACAGCCTGCTGAGCTGCTGCTCCCCGAGCGCCTGTCGGAGCCCACGGAGGCGCTGGTGCGCAGAGCCACCGCTGCGGGGTAAGTGGGCCGGCGCAGAAGGGTGACACATGCACCTTCTGTTTGCAAAGTCGTATTTTAGCAATGGTACTAGGAAAAAAGGGGAATTGTCCATTACTGTGATCTTGAGGTAAGACTATAGAAGTTGATGTTTTTATTTTGTTTGGTCTTTCGAGACAGAGCCTCACTATGTAGTTCAGACTAGCCTCGAACTCACTGTGTAGCCCAGACTGGTCTCAAATCACAGTGATCCTCCTTCCTCAGCCTCCTGAGTGCGGGGATTCCAGGAGAAGTTGATTTTGTTTTGTTCTGTTTTTTTTTTGTGGCACCGGGGATTGAACTCACAACCTCGCACCTGTCAGACAGGCACTTAAGGCACTGAGCCAAACTCCCAGCCCTGGTTTTTTGAGGCAGGGTCGCACTATGTAGCTCAGGCCGGCCTTGTGCTCGAGTTGTAGCCCAAGCCGGCCTCAAACTCACAACGCTTCTCCTACCTTGGCCTCCCGAGTGCTAGAATTAAAGGCGTGCGCCACCACGCCCGGCTAACAGTGCAATATTTAAACTTGTGTGTCCAGTTTATTTCACTTAAGATTATGGTCTCAAGGTGTGTCCATTTACCTAAAAATGTCTCAGGATTATTGTTAGGCTAAACCGAGGTGCATCTGGGACCACCGAGGCACGCAAAGCTGAAGCAACATGTGAAGACTTTATTGCCAAGCCGGTGCGGTTGGGCCAAGGGCAAAAAGACGGTTGGCCCCGAGCGAGGGATGAGAGCATGTCTTTATGGGGGAGTTTAGGTAGGGAGGGAGGTATTGCTCAGGGAGGTGCAAAATTTTGGGTCTCTGAGTAGGGGGTCTAAGGCCAGGTGATGGACGGGACGGGGGTGCTGGCAGGCACAGCGCATCTCTTGTGGTTTTTGCAGGTTGAGCTGTGTGGGGCAGCTGCCGGCTGCCTGTTGAACGCCCTGGCCCCCTAGGTGTGAATAACACGTCTGTTTGGGGGAGTTTTTTCTCTCCTAGTTGGGCGGGGGTCTAGTTCAGAGACCTGACGGTTATCCTTCTTTATGGCAGAGGAATACTGCATTGTATAGAAATTTCACATTTTCTTTATCCATTCCTCTGTTGATGAGCATCTGGGCTGTTTCCAAGACACAGGATCATGAACTGTGCTGCTATAAACACGAGTATGCATAAATTATTGTGGTATGAGGCCTTTAACTCTTTTGGGAAGATATGTAGGAGGCGAACAGCTGGGTCAAATGGAACCTCTAGTTTTAGTTTTTTGAGGAATCTCCATACCAATTTCCATATTGGTTTTACTAATTTACACTCCTACCAACAGTAGCGAAGTTTTCCTGACAGCCTCGCCAGAGTCTGTTATTGGGTGATTTCCTGCTAATAGCCCTTCTTTTTGGAGTGAGATGGAATCTCAGCATTGTTTTAATTTGCACTTCTTGAATGATGAGTGATATTGAACACTTTTTCATATATTTATTTGCTGTTTCTATGTCTTCATTTGAGAAATGTCTATTTATGTCTGATGCCCATTTTTGGACTAGGTCTTTAAGTTTGGGGGAGTCTGATTTTTGAGTTCTTGATATATTTTTGAGTTCTTTATATATTTTAGATGTTAGTTTGTTGTCTGAGGAGTAGCTGTTACCATATTTTTCCATTCTATGAGTTGTTTCTTTACTCTGTTGATAGTTTCTTTTGCTGTGCAAAAGCTTTTTAATTTGATATGATTCCAGTTGTTGATTCTTTGTAGTATTTCCTGTGCTAGCAGGGTTTTGTTCATAAAGTTTTGGCCTCCACCTATGTCTTCGAAAGTTTTACCTATTCCATCTTCTAGCAGATTAAGTGTTTCTGTTTTAATATTTAGATCTTTGATTCATTTTTAATTTAGTGCATGGTGAGATAATTGGGTCTAGTTTTAATCTTCGGCATTTGGAAGGCCACTTTTCATTGCCTCGTGGGCTCTTGCCTCTCCTTTTTCTCTGCCCTAGTACATATGTTGGACCTTCTTACTCTGCTCTGCTCTCCCTGCGTGGCCGAGTGTGTTACTTGTGTTGTTTTCAGCCCTTTGGAATTTTCAGACACTAAAGTTTCCCCGGTTTGTTACTATCTTTTTTGTCTGTTTTACCCAGAAACTAGTATTGTATTGTTTATCATATCTCAAATCTTCAATCCTTCTTCTAGTCCCTTTTTCTTTCCTGCAGTAAGACTCCAGGTAAAATCAGCAGTTTGGGCAAATTACTGGTTGATATTTTATTAATATTGAAGATTATATATTTTCAAAAAAATTACACTTTTTCTTAGTGTATATTGACAATATATAATAAACATATTCATCGTGGGGTGATAGATATAATCGTGCTCCCTTTTTACTTCCCCTCCCTCCTTCCCATCTCCCTGCACCCCCAGGTCTCCCTCCATCTCCACAAAGTCTGTCTCCCTGTTCTCTAGCATCCATGTTTTATTTTGCTCTTTGTCTATACTTTGGGTTTCTCATGTAAGACACCATGTGGACAAGTGCCTGCCTGGCAAGTGCGA
>RJWM01051485.1:0-10415 GCA_004363535.1 Dasyprocta punctata
ATGCACCTTGTTACGGCGGTGGCACACACAGACGCGGACCTGCCCCTCCCTCCCGGCCCACACCCACCGCAGGACGCTGCTCCTGGAGGAATGGAAGCCACACAGAAGCCACTCCGTCTCTGAAACGCCTTTGACCCCAGAATCCACGGGCGAGCGGCACGTAGTGTGTGTGTGAACTGGGCATTGCCACGTGGCGCCGCATGCCTCGCCCGGAGCAGGGGAAGACAGCGCCCACCCCACGCGGTCAGACCCGCAGCGATCTTGGCCTGCGTTTTCGCACCTTGTGCTTTAGGCTCACGGGGCTTTCATTTGGGGAGGATCTCAGCACGGCCCAGAGGACGGAAAGGACTTTCCTGCTGGCAGACAAAGGCCCTGTCCCCAGCTGCTCCACAGGGCCATCGTGACGCCCACAGGATTATGAAACATGGCCGCACACTAGGGCCAGGTCCCGATCTCCCCTGACCCGTGTCCTGCAGTTGGGTGGCTGGCTGGGGTCTGCGCCAGGCAGGGCCTGCGTGCCATCGGCTCCATTTGTCCCTTCTGTTCCAACCACGTGTGGCCTGGACAGCGACCCAGCTCCTGGAGAGGCCTGGCAGGGCATGCACAAGCTGCCTGACCCTCAGCCCTCGTCAGAGGTAGCCTCGGGCTGAGGCCCAAGCAGAGAGGCCCGAGTCGCCACTGGAGGGTCCTCGGGCTTCTCTCGTGGCCCTCACCATCAGGACAGGACGCACAGATGCCCGTTTACTGGGGCGGAAAAGAAGTGCGCTCTGCAGGGCGGGAGCAGGTGGCAAACAGACTTGGCACCCAAGGTGAGGCGGGGGTCCCCGGTACCCAGAATCCCGAGTTGCCCCCGCTCAGGCAGGTGAGGCTCTGGGTCTGTCGTCCTGGCCCGTGGAAAAGCCGCTTCCTGCCGTATGTAAATAAAGGGTCAGGAAGAGAACTTCGGATTGGCCCTGCGCTTATGCAAATGAAGGGCTGAAAAGAGCACCTTCTGATTGGTCCTGCAGACAGCACTGGATTCAGAGGAAGGATGGAAAGCAGCACTTTTCTGATTGGTTCTGTGTCCAGTGGCGTCACCATCACCGGGTGGGGAGTGTCCCTGTCCCGAGAGCGTCCCTCAGCGGGTTGCCCTGTCTTACTTACTGGGTGAGCACAGGCTGTGCTGGATCTGAACCCCTGGGCTCCGGGACCCTCCCGAGAGCAGGTTACACGGGGCTGGCTGAGTGGCGAAGGCCACCCTGAGCTGACCTGGGAAAACGGTCCAGCCTGGCCCTTCGGGCATGTGGACAGCAAGTGGTCACCAGAGCGAACGTCATGGAAAGAATACAGGAGAAGTGTAACTCCCCGCCTGTTAGATGTCGCATGGTCCCACAGCATCGAGGTCCCAAACCAAAGGAAGAAGTCACAGTTTTATTGGAAGCAAGGAGAGAGGAACAGCCCCCAGGTTTCCAGCAGGAGTCCAGAGTGGGGTGGCCGCCGAGGCCCTTTGTCAGGGGTGACTTACATGGCACAGTCATGACGCGGAGGGACGTGGGTCAAACTACCATCAACCTACAGGACTACAAGTGGAGCCGCCACTGAGCTAATGCTCTCCACAGGAAAAGGGTCACAGCAAGGGTGCACGGGGAGAAGGAAGGCGTTCTGGGGAAGGGCTGGGCCAGAGATGCCCAGCTGGATTTCCTGGACCAGGTGCTGTGAGTTACGGTAGAATCTCGAGTTACCGCTGCTCCCCTGGGCAGGTGTGCAGGCCTGGCCTTCTCCAGGTGCGCTCCGGGCCACGGTCCTGACGTCTCGTGAGCCCAGCTCCTCTCTGATTGGATATTAATTTCTATCTAATTTAGCTGCCTATAATACCAACAGTGCTGCCAACTCCCTTTTTCATGGAGGAGCTAGGATTACAAAGCAAGAATTGCGAGGTGCTGAGGACCGAAGTGTTCTCACTGATGTCACTGCCAGCCCCGTGCGTTCCTGGCGGAGCCTTCAGGCAGCCGTCAGGTCGCCTGCAGCCGGAGGCCTGATGGAGACCTCGCACGGTAACCAGCATGGCAAAGTGGGGATTTCAGGCCGAGGTTTTCCTCCGGCAGCAAGCGACCTCTCCGGGCTTCCCTGGGAGGGCAGGCCGTTTCCTTTCCACAGGAAGGGAGGAGAGATCGGTGCAAGAGGGGACAGAACCAGCCTGGCCGTGTCTGTCCGGGGCTGGTTCTGTGAGGTGGGACTTCAGGGCACACCCCAGAGTGGGGTTCTGACCCTCAGGGAGGGCGGCTCACTGCAGTTTGGAGCTGGGAACATCTGTGCGTTTCTGGCGGTGGGAATCCGTGGCATTTGACGCCCCTGGCACTGGTGAGCAGAGGAGCGAAGCAAGATTGGCCCACAGGAAGGCGACGGTCTCTGCGCGAGGGAGCCCATCTCATAGGAAAGAGGACGCTTAGCAAGGACCGAGGGAACGGCCCAAGTCAGTCGTGTTCTGGGAGAGGAGAAAAAAACTGAACTGGGCTTGCATCCTGAAGCTGCAGTTTTCATTTTTAAAATTATGATCCTGCTTGTTACCTTTCTGCCTGCTTTTAATTTCTTCTTCTCCCATCGCCTAACTGAGCTCCAGCCCGGATTCCTTGCAACAGAGACCCAGCACCTGAGTGCGGGAGACTGGACCGGAGGCAGACACACCCCTCCAGTTCCTTGGAGTCATCTTTGAGTAAAGCCTTTTTCTTTTTCACCAAAATAAATGGCCTCCTTTCGTTACCATATTTGGGGTACTGGGGTCTCCTTCTAGAGGTGTTTCCTAGGATCTTCCTGCTCTGAACAAATAATTGGTCAAGATAATGTTACAGGCAACTGAGTTAGACAGAAATATTATAGGCAGTCAGACAGGGCTAGGCCCTCAAGAAAACCGGCACAGAGGACCAGAGGTCTTGAGACCTTGAAAGAGACACACACCTCTTGCTGCAGGCCAGATATCAAGACAAAAGGCAAAACAAATGCACTCATATCCTAAGGATTGATATTCTAAATAGCTCTATAACACCCTGAGGAAGTCAGGAGTCAGCATCCCACCCTTTTACAGGAAGAGTGATTGTCATTAAGCATCCCTCCCTTACTACGTGACTCGCCTCCCCATTTGTCCTTGATTTAATCAATTTTACCTGAGCAACTGATCTTACTGGTTAACCATGGTTATGTCCCACCTTATGCCCGGCTGCCTTGCGAGTTCCCAGTTTTTCCCATCATGGTTTTACTCTATAAAAGTCCCTAAATATGACAGAATCTTTGGCAACCCACTCGGCCCCCTTCTGTCCCTCAGACAGAAGCTTTCTTTCTCTCAATAAATACCTTCTCCTCTTACCCTCCGTTGTTCCTAAAATTCATTCTTCGATTTTATAGAACACGAACTCGCGCCGTGCGTATAATAGGTTGGGAGTTTCATTCCTCCACATCATTCGGAGGTCCGGGATCATTTTTCCTATATCATTTGGAGGCCCCAGCGAGATCATTTTCCTAAATCAAGAGCAAAAGGCAGTAAAGTTTTACATGCATTAAATGTAGGAAAAGAGCCAGGCATGGTGCACGTGCCCATAATCCCCACACTCAGCAGGCTGAGGCAAGAAGATCTCTGCAGTTCAAGGCCAGCCTGGACTACGTAGCAAGACCCTGTCTCTAAACTAAATAAATCTGGCGGGAAAGGAGCACGCGCCACAGTGCACACGCAAGCCGGTGAGGGCAGGAAGAGCGGTGCACTCCGAGGGGGACAGTGGACCCCAGAAGGGCAGAACACGAGCGCCGTCTTTATGTCCAGTTCTTGGGCTGCCAGTAGGCCCAGGCCGTCCATCCTCACAGAACCCAGGAGCACTCCTGCTCTGTGTCCTAGAAGTCCGATCACCAGGTCACACCTCTTCCCAGCCGGCCACGCCCTGGTAATCAGAGGCTTTGGTGTGGTCAGCAGGGAGCAAAGGATGCCAACACCGGGTGCAGGGGCCCATGTGGCCAGGGACAGGGCCCCTCACTGGGGGCCTCCTGCAAGGCCAGCGAAGAAGCAGCGTCCACCCACCTGGTCTCTGAGTGGTCTCCTCACCCCGCTCGGGAGCCCCCCAGCTTTGGTCACGTGCGCTGTCCCCAGCACGGTTGTGGGCCCCACACGTGGAGGTGCTGGGCACCGAGGGGACAGACAGCAGCCACCGTGGCGTTCATGCTGAGGGGGGTACTATCCTGGCCCCCCATCCACAGCACGACACAGGACCCAACAGGAGCTGCCCGGAGCCCGGACCTGTGTGGCACCCAGACCGCGAGGCCCGTCATCGCGAGGCTGTGGCCCCGGCGAGGAGGTGACCGCAGCAAGCCGCGGCGATGTGGCCACCTCACAGCGCACGCTCACAGCCGCGGTGCGGGAGGCGAACGCTTTATGCGCAGCTCATGGCTGACTCACACGGCGTCTCCATTGTGATTTCGGGACGGACGCGATGAAAAGAATATTTTTAACAAAGTGCTGGCTCAGCGCAGCTGTCCCGCTCTTAACGATCCATTAATGCCTCCTCCAAGGAGAACCGCACTCGCGTCGCCGCGTGGCTGTGTTTCCCGAGGTCAGCACGCTGGGAAGCATTGTCCCCGCACCCGGACCTTGCTGCACGTTTCCCGCATTGTTCCCGGCAAGTGTGCCGATGAGGCTATTGGCATGCAGATCGTCCGTCATTAAAGCCGTTTGAGAATCAGCTTTGTCATTGGTTTGGCTGGAACTTCAGACTCTGGCAGACGGGCCTGCGCTGGGAAAGGCCAGGGTGCGGCCCGCCTGTCCTCCTGGGGCCGCCCATGACCTGGGCCCCAGGAAGAGCCTGACCTCGGCCTCGAGCCAGGGAGGTAGGGGACCCTGAGACCCCACGGCCGCCTGGCGTCCGGAGGAGGGCGGCGCGGCTCCCGGAATCTCCGCAGCCTGCCTGCCAGGGCTGAGCGTGGCAGGTCCTGTCCCTGAGGCCACCGAGGCCGCAGATCAGATGGCGGTGGGCCCTGTGGACGCCGCGTCTGGACCCTCAGTCTGCCCCTGAGATTCCGCTCCTTACCGGCAGCCGGGACCCCCCTGAACGCAGAGCTCCTGAAAGCAGAGACTTGGGGTGACCTGTCCCGGGTCCTCCTGTCCCCGTGGAGAAGCGCGGCGGGAATGGCTCCTCACATGCCCGAGTTTCCGGGTGCCTCCGTTCGTTCCCTAATGTCAATGCAAAATAACAAGTCTGCTTCCAAGAAAACGAAAACTCGTTCGTTCTGAGCTAAATAAAAGTGACCACAGCCTGGGACAAGGACGCAAGGTCGCCGAGTGGCGGCTCTGACCTGTAAGAGTTTACCCGAAGTTGTACGGGCCACGGACACAGAAAGTGGTGACCCGGTGCGGCTCGGGGGACGGCAGTGGGCGCGAGGCAGGCGCGTGGGAGGAGGCAGTCGGAGGAGTGCGGTGATCTCCTGTGGGCGCAGACGTCCGGGGCTCCCGGTGGGCAGCGGGCGAGGCCGGGGGTCTGTGTTCCGGCAGGCCGCGGTGTGAACACCAACCAAGGCCCGCAGCCCCAGACGCCAGGTCAGGCGCAAAACGCGGCCGCCCGCGGCTATTCTCCTACAGCGCCCGGGACGTCCCCTTCCCCTCTGCCCGCCAGCAGGAGCTGAGCTGCCGTCCTGCTCCGCCCGGCTCGGTCCCTGCACAGAGGCGGCTTCTCCGGGAACATCTGCATCTGCGGAGGGCTCTGCTCAAAGCTGCCCTCGGACACGCGGAATCCTAGCGGCCTGCCCTCGCGTGGGAGATTCGGGAATCCGCGGGGCCGGGGCACAGCAGTTAGGTGACGAGCTCTTACAGCAAAGCAGACAGTGCCCGGGACCGGCTAGAGCGACCGTCTCGAGGGAGAAGGTGCCGAGTTCCCTCTTCTGTGGCCAGCTGGTGCAGGTCCTTGCTTTTAGTCATAGTGGAAATTAAAATTAAAACACAAATTCACAAGGGGAAATTTGAATTAGAAAGTAAGAGAACCCAGGCGTGAATCCCAGCACTCCAGAGGCTGAGGAGGGTGAGCCACCGTGAGTCTGAGACCAGCTTGTGTTGGGTGACGTAGTGAATTCAAGTCCAGCCTGAGCTACATAGAGACCCTGTCTCAAAAAACCAAAATAGAGCAAGAGGTAAGACTGTAGGTAGCAGAGCTGACAACAATCAGAATGCCCCTTAAAAAGTAAGGAAAACAGGAAAAGACTCCAGCTTGGGTAGCTGGAGGGGCGCGCTCCAGTGAAGGGGGGAACCCTGGTCCCCACAAAGGCAGGAGGCAGCTTTGAGGACTCAGTGATCACTTTCTGCGTCCTGGCCCCGAGCCCTGGGGTCCTCGGGGCTGCGGCTGCTGGTGCCCTTCCCAAGAAAGCCCTGACCCTGTTTCGGGTGGCTTCAGTCCTGGAGGCCCCGAGTCCCTGGAACCTTGGGGACCACAGGTTCAGGACAATGGCCGGAGCCCCCGGGGTACCTGAAGGTCCCTTGTCTCCGGGAGCCCTCCGTCTCGAAAGGGATGAGACCCCATGCATGCAGGGCTGATCCGCTCTATGCGCCTGCTCCCAGGTGGACAGCCCAGCCGGGGTGGGGGGAAAGACTGGACCCAAGACTTACACCAGCAAGGGTACAAAATGCGCGTCCAGCAGTGCCGTGTTTACTGACCCGCCGGGATCTGTAGGGAAGTCACGCATCACAGCGGAACTGGCTTTCTCATCCTGACCGTCCCAGAGAAAACGTACAGATCACATTTTGTTTAGTTCATTTGTTTGGAGACAGAGTCTCACTGTGTAACCCTGGCTGGCCTCTAACTTGCAGCAATCCTGCCTCAGCCTCCCCACTATGGGATTACAGGCCTGTCTGCCTCTCCCAGCACAAATCATGGTTTTAATGAGCAGTAGATAAAGGCCTGGGATTCTGCCTGTTCCCAAGACCCGGGGTGTCCAGAGCAGATCGCCACCGTGTCATTTCTGTGCACCCTGACCTGGCTCCCAGCTGTCAGGCAGGAGTCCAGACGCAGGCGCCTTCTTAGCCTGTGGCCTCTTTAATGATGTCACCGGTCACATAGGGGTCCCATGTCACTCTTACCAAAGGAGGTGTGTGCCCTCCTTCTCTGCTCACCCCCAAACCTCCAAACGAGCCCCAAGGCCCTGGGACAGACCCACCGTGCCCTGGCTGACCAGGAGGCAGGCTCTGCTCATGTCCCAGCGACTGTGCAGGCCTTTCCCACCTCTTCCGGAGACGAGCCCTGTCTCAGGACTCCCCGTGGCCATCTCTCAGCTCCCTGGAGGGAGGAGGCGCAGGGTCCTCTGGATCAGGGGGGCAGGCGTCCCCTGAAACCACGTCCACTTATAGAGGGGTACCAGCAGGTTAAGGACTGCTGTTAATTTAAGGTTTTCATTTTCCCAACCCAGATACAAATTCTGACCTATCAAGTTTGAGAAGTTTAGACGAAGTGGCCACAGTATTCGGTAAGAACCCCAGGGGCGTTGGGAGGCCGGGCCGTGTGGGGCGCTCCCCAAATAACCCAAGGTGCGGCGGACAGAGAGGCAGGTGGCTCCAGGCCCTGTCCCTGCTCGGCCGAGCCACTCCCCCAAGTCCTCCCGCATGAAGGAGACGGGTCACGGGGCGCGGCCTGCTCAGCGAACCCGTCCTGGGCTCGGGGCTGACTGTGCTGTCGCAGCCGGCCCGGCTGGGGAGTCCCTGGGGTGCGACCTGCTGGCAGCTCCTCCCTCCCCTCTCCTCCTTCTGCCGCGGGGTGAGCAGCTTCTCTTCCCTCTGCCCGGCTCTTCTGCCCTGGAGCCGCCCAGCAGGACGGACACCAAGGCCCGGAACAAGGCTCTGCGCCTCCGAGCCCCGGTGTCCGATGTCGGGTCTCAGCGACAGGGGCGGCGGAGACGGGCGGGTATCGCAGGCCCCCAGCCCGTGGCTTTAGTGACCGAAATTCAGACGGACGTGGGCTCTGAGACATTAGCACTGACTGGGCCCTGCAGCCGGCTCCCCGCGGCGAGGCCACGACAGCAGTGTCCACGCCGGCCACCCGGCGCCTGGTCCCAGCGCACGCTGAAGCCCCCGGGCCTCCGCCTCCATCTGCGCTGAGCCAGCCAGCGAGTGTGCTGCCCAGAGTCCGAGGCTGAGCCCGGCCGCTCCTCCTCAGCCCCAGGTTCTCAGGGCACAGGGCACCGGGGAGGCTGCAGGGACACAGGCCAGCTCCCCAGGGTGCAGGCGCTGTCACCCAGCAGGCACCTGGCACACAGGGTCTCCTAGAGCTCTGTGAGGGGATGATCACTGTTTTGAGATGGATCTTGCTATTCAGTCCAGCTGGACTTGAACTCCCTAGATAACCCAGGCTGTCCTCAAATGCATGTCGTCCTGTCTCAGCCTCCCCAGTGCTAGGACTGCAGGTGTACACTGCCCCACCCAACCACTGTCCAATTTTCTGATGGCCATATTAAAAAGGAGAGACCATTCTAATAACACATTCAGTGTCAAACCGGGCATGGTGGTACACGCCTTTAATCCCAGCACCCGGGAGGCTGAGGCAGGAGGATCGTTGTGAGTTCGAGACCAGCCTGGGCTACAAAGTGAGTTCAAGGCCAGCCTGAACTGCATAGTGAGACCCTGTCTCAGAAATAGTGATACAGGAAAAATGATCTCAGACCTCCAAATGATATAGGGGAACAAAACTCCCAACCTACTCTATGTCCAGCGCGAGTTCGTGTTCTCTAAAATCGAAGAATGAATTTTAGGAACAACGGAGGGTAAGAGCAGAATATATTTATTGAGAGAAAGAAAGTTCTGTCCAAGGGACAGAAGGAAGCCTGAGTGGGTTGCCAGGGACTCTGTCATTTTTAGGGATTTTTATAGTGTAAAACCATGAGATTAGATGTGTCCAAGGTGGGGAAAAATGGGAACTTGCAAGGTGGGCATAAGGTGGGACATAACTACAATTAACTAATAAGACTAATTGCTCAAAGCTGGGTGTGGTGGCACACGCCTTTAACATTGTGAGCTCGAGGCCCGCTTAGGCTACAACTCGAGCACAAGGCCGGCCTGAGCCATGCAGTGTGACTCTGCCTCAAAAAACTAGGGCCGGGAGTTTGGTTCAGTGACTTAAGCGCCTGTCTGACAGGCGCGAGGTTGTGAGTTCAATCCCAGGTGCCGCAAAAAAAAAAAAAGATTAATTGCTCAGGTAAAATTGATTAAACCAAGGACAAATGGGGAAGTGAGTCACTTAGCAAGGGCGGGGGATGGTTAATATCGGTGACTCTTCCTGAAGGAGGGTGGGATGCTGGCTCCTGACTTCCTCAGGCTGATAGAGAACTATTTCGAATATCAGTTCTTAGCATATGGGTGTATTTGCTTGATCTTTTGTCTTGAGGCCTGGCCCACAGCAGGAGGTGTCTGTCTCCCCCACAGTTGCAAAGTATCTGGGCTTCTGCACTGGCTCCTTCGCTGGCTCCTTCAAGGACCTAGCCCTGTCTGACTTCCTGTCATATTTCTAACTAACTCAGTTGCCTGTAACAATAGGGCCGGGGATTTAGCTCAGTGGCCTAAGTGCCTTCCTGGCAGGCTCCAGGTTGTGAGTTTGATTCCCGGTACCAATAATAATAATAATGATAATGTATTCAGTGTCATTATTTCAACATGTAATCAACATAAAATACTAACGAGGTGTCCACTGTCTCATCACACCAAGTCTTCAAGTCCAGTGTGTCCTCTGCACTCGAGGCCGTTCAGTGTGGACCCGACACAGTCCACAGCGTGTCCCTGCTCACACTGCCGCCGTCGGATCCCTCACTTTACACTTGGGAAACTGAAGCCAGAGGAGTCCCCCCGAGCAGGAGCAGGGTCTCGAGCCTGGGCCAGCCCGGCTGCATGGAAGTCCCCTCTCCCGCCACCCAGGTCCCAGCTCTGGGCCATCAGCCACAGGGACAGCAGCGACTTCCGGCTGCAGTGTGATTAACCTTGGGCTGAAGCTCCCGGGAGGGGCCGGGAGGCCAGGAGAGCGCTAAGCCGTCTGCGGAGCCATCGGGACAAACGCCCACCTGTGCTGGGGATGGGGCAGGGCAGAGTGGTCGCAGGGCGGGAGGGACACGCACGGCCCGTGCGGGCCAGGGCTCCAGCGCGCGTCTCGCTGGGACAGCACGCCTGGGACGCCGGCTCGCGGGGTGCAGGGCGCAGGTCAGCGCAGCCACGGCCCCAGGAGTTCCATCCGTGACCGCAGCTCCATGGCCCTGGGCCTGTGGTGAGCAGCGCACCTGCCGGGCTGCACGGAGCAAAGCCCAGCTCACGGCAGGGAGCAGAGAGGAGGGTCCAGGGCCTCGGGTCCCCCGACAACGGGGCCGGGCCGCCCGGAGACCAAGCGCAGGGTCCCTGGGCCCTGTGAGATGGAGCCAGGCAGCAGGCAGCGTCCAGGAGA